>JAIXND010000773.1:18231390-18366620 GCA_023646645.1 Varanus salvator macromaculatus
CGCGCAGCAGGGCAAGCATCTTGTCGCAGGGCGGGCCTGTACCGGGGCGGGGGCGGTGCGGGGCCGCGGGCGAGGGGCCGCCGCTGCGCCGGACGGGCCGCCCTGGCCTGCGAGCGCGCCCGCGGCGCCCCGCGCCATCGCCCGGCCCTGCGCACGACTCGCGCGCACTGGCCCTCGGGGCGAGCGGCCCCGACGCCCCGGTCCCGGACCTCGGAGCGAAAAGATGCTTGCCCTGCTGCGCGGCTGGCTCGTGACCCTGCCCGAAATGCTCTTTCAAGCTCCGCACCTGCAACACCAAGTGCGGCGTTGTGCGTTTCAGGAGACGCGCCACGGCCCTGTTCCGGCTGGAGCGTTAATTTGCAGGGGTCACCCTCTGCGGTTGGGGCAGCAGCAGCAGCAAGATGATAATGATCATTAAAGTGGAGGCTTGGTGTTTTTATGTGTGTTCCAGTCGCCTCCGACTTACGGCAGCCCTAAGGGTGAAAGCCCTCCGAAATATCCTTTCCTTGGCAGCCCTGCTGAGCTCTTGTGAATTCACAGCTGGGGCTTCCTTTTCGGAGTTGAGCCATCCCATAGCTGGTCTTCCATTTCTCTTCTGCCTTCAAAGTTCCCTGGCATGGGACTCGGACCTTCTCAAGGTGTGCCAGCCTCAGATCTGTCATTCTCACTTCTAGAGAATGCTCCGGCTTGATTGGATCTTGGGCCCGCTTGTTTGTCTTTTGTTCCGTCCAGAGTATTTGCAGAGCTGTCCTCCGGCAAGCACAGGGTTATGCCACAATAAATGTTACCCTTGGATGTCCCACAGAATTCTTGGCAGCTTCTGCCATGACAGGTCAAAATGATGCTCACCTCTAGAATATGCATGGCAGTAGTGATGTCGATTAATATGGCCCTGACAATTTACAAAGTGCTGAGGAGAATAATATAAGCTGAAGGACACTGGAATTCCTCTTATCTCATTTTTTTCCTTTCTTGCAATTACTGGGAAAAAAGGTACGTTGGGTGCATACAATAACCCAGAGTCCCAGCTCAGAGAAGTGAGCTGGAATTCTGAATTTGGAATTTGCATCCTGGATGGTTCTTTCCATGCCCTGAAGTTGCAAGACCAATCCTGGAGCCACTGTTGAGTTTGGACGGGGAAGGGAGAAATGGGGAACCTCCATTCTGTGAGGAATCCCAGTGATGCATCTGGATCTTCCCTCAGCCCACCTAAGATACTTTGATGCCTGAAATCTGGCAGCAAACTGTTTTGGAGGACGTGGGCACACGGAAGTAATTCCGGCCTCTGTGCTCCTTCCACCCTCCATCGGATGCCCCAAACGCTCCAGGATGGGAGGGAAAGGAGTCGCCACATTTGATGGGTGCAGCTATCGATCAATCCACTTCCTATTATGTGTACAGGGGAGTTGCTTGAACAAGACCCACAGATCTGCTGCTGTTCTACATGCCAGCATGTTCACGCACGAGGCTAAAATCGGGCCCTGCTCTTGCTGTTACGTGCTGCAAGTTGTCTTTGACTTACGGCACCCTATAAATGGATGCCCCCCCCGCCCCCAGTGTCCTGTCCCTTCTGAGCTCCTGTAAACTCAGTTTCTGTTTGAATCAGACTGTAAAGCAGTGTCATATAATCCAGTCGGATCCCATATTAGTGATGAAGCTGATGGGTTTAGGACAGACCAAACGAAGGACTTCTTCACACGACGTGTAGTTAAACTGGAATTTGCTGCCATGGGACGTGCTGATGGCCGCCCATCTGGATGGCTTTACAAGGGGACTGGACGGATCCATAGTGGAGGAGGCTATCCGTGGCTACTAGCCTTGCTGGCTATGGGCCATCTCCTTTGCCAGAGGTGGCATCCCTGCACACGCCAGCAGCTAGGAAGGAAGAGGCTTGGGCCATCGCGTCAGGATCTGTGGACAGCCGGTCTGCCACTGCGTGTAGCGGGTGCTGGGCTGGATGGAGCTTTGGTCTGAGGCCTCTGCTTATCTCCTTGTATTAGCTGGGGTGTATCAGCTAGATTTATCTTTGTCTCTTCTACATTAGGTACCCTCTACGTGTTACAGCATCACCATGGGAACCGCTTATCATGCCAGTTCTGTACAAACAGCCTGCAGAATTGACTCGGCCACAGGGTTTCTCCGGCCCTTAAGCATCCCCGTGATGTCGCAGGATGAGCTGAAGGCTGCTGTAGAAAGCGTCTGGTAGCATTCCCAGAAGGCACACAAACAGAGATCAAATGCACAGCACAGCACATCTCTCGCGGCCCATGTGCATGTCTTTTGCTCAGTGACACGGAGCTGGCGCTCTCCTTTGCCATTGTCCTTCCTGCCTGGAACGGAGGAGTGTTGCAATCCCGAACTCCTGGAAGGAAGCAACTTGCCTTCTGGATTGCAGTGATGTACATGGGAATATTCCAGATTACCTTCCCAGATAGATCCTTTAAACCATTGGAGGCCAACTCACGGATGAGCAATGGAGCTGAGAAATGTACAAAATTTAAACAATTGGCTTAGATCAACTCCCCCCAGTTGACATTCATATATTACTTGAAGAGGCGTGCATGGAAATCCACTGTTTTAATTCTAATGTAATTGTAATGACATTAATTCTAACATAGTAAAAACAAGTATCGGCTTGCCATCAAGGGATCTTCCAACAGCTTGAACCACAATCTGCATGTCTTTTGTGTTGGCAGAATTATACCTAAGACAAGACTGATGTTTTGTATGACTGTTTCTCTTTGTACACATGCAAGGATACCAAACAGGAATGCTCACCTGGAGAATAAAGCTGCAATTCTGCACAGGCTCCTTTGGAAACAAGCCCTGTTGTACAATGCAGGTTTTACCTCCCAAATACATAGAAACATAAAACATAGAAACAGAGTGAGTCAGAAGGGGTCTCCCGGGCCATCTAGTCTGACCTCCGGCTCCAGCCAACTCCACTCATGACATGCCTACCATGTGCATGTCCAGCCTATCTTTGAACACCTGCACTGATGGGGCCTCAACCACCTCCCGTGGAAGCCCATTCCACACCCTCGGGGTCCTAACCATCAGGAAGTACCTCTGGCATCCAAACTGAACCTCCCTGAGCTTTGCTCCATTGGAACACATCCTGCCCCCCACTGCAGGGGAATAAAGGTCTGTGTGATGCCCCCTGACATACCTATATGTCGCTAACAGGTCCCCTCTGAGTCTCCTCCAGGCTGAATAGACCCAGTCTCCTCAGTCTCCCCTCATATGTCTCACCCTTCAAACCAGCCACCATCCTAGTGGCCCTTTGCTGCACCAATTCCAACCTTGCTATGTCCCTCTTGTAATGAGGGGCCTAGAATTGAACACAATACTCCGGCTTCAGCATCAGAATTGTACAGAGTGGCAGTAATGCCTCGTATACACACATGCTGTAAGCATAGGCTGGTAGCTACCATGCAAAATCCACAAGGAGATGAAATGCAACTGTCCGTTCTTTTAAGTTGGGGGGGGACGGTCAGAAATATTCATAATCCGAGAACTGAACATGCTGCAGAGATGACGCGGCCGGATGGCACGAAGTGGGAACACAAGATCCCACATTTGGGCTATGTATGATCATGATGGTTTCACTATATAGTGACATCTCTGAGATGCATAATGCCTGTGATGACTTGCTAGCCCTGGCTTAGCAAGAACCCCAAAGAGCAAACGCAAAACTTGAGTAGGCGTTTCCTTAAAAATCAAACACTTTCTCTATTTCTTTTATGCACCAAAGCAACCTTAATCTATTGGTCAAGATTCTGTTTTACTAGATGCTGTGTATATTTTAGGGGTTTGCTTCTATTGGTCTTAATTTTTAAAGTGAACATTTTATTTTAAAACCAAAAGAAGGACCTTTAGTGATGGTCTTGGAGCATCTGTTGTAGCACTGTTGAAACCAGCCAGTTGCAGAACCGATCAGTTCCTTGGAAGTTCGTTTCCAGTTTCCACGGGAATGTCACATTCGTATAATAATTGCATGGCTGTTAAACACGATTACAACGTTGTATTCATCTGCTAGCCATCCTGGGAGATGGCTCACCAGTTTAGTTGCAAGTCATCAGTATACCTGTGAATTCGCTCTTTCCGCTCAATTATTTGGGGCCAGAATGCCGCCACGGTCTGGGAATCAGTCTCATGACTGTCAGAGGAAGGGGATCAGAGTTTTAGGTACAGCAGAGGCTCTCCAACACTGCCAGAAGGAGCACCTGAGAAACATGGGTCCACCTTTTCACCCCCCCCCCAGATTCCTCGGATAGGGCATAGCCAGAAACACCAGCCAGACAGCTAGACTGTTTACATTTTCCTCTGGTTCCGGGATCATTCCCGGGACAACATTCCAGCTTGCTGCTCTGCGGTTCCCTGGATCCACCTTGATTCTCTCCAGCATCATGGTGAGTTGGCCATGGTCCTCTTCTTCTGTGTGAGCTCTTGCCGAGCTTTGCTGGTGTCCCTTCAGGACCAAGTCTGGGACAAACTTCTTCTGCTCTTTCAGAAGACTCATTTTCCTTTGCTGACCCTTGCAGTTCTCCTACAACGGTGGTCTTCAGCTTGTCAAAAGCCAGGACCCACCCGGACTGCTAAGCTACGAGGCCAGCGTCAGGGCAGAGCCAAGGAGCAAAGGAGAGGAAAGGTGGAGAGAAAGTGTGCCACTCTTCTCCATGTTCAGAGGCCCACACGTGATAATGAAATCCGCTTCCCCTTGCGTTACGTCCCTCCTCGTTGCTTCTCATTCACCTTTCGCCTTGGTCCTCAAGGCATGATTGCATTTGCAAATCTCCATTTGCGATGTGTGATTCCATGCTCCGGGCACAGCTGACTTTTGCCTTTCCCCGTGTCTCAGCCCTGCGGATGGCAAATGCCTTGGCGGTCAGGGATCTGCCGACTGCTTCCAGTTTCCTACGTGCCGCGAACACATTTATTCAGGGTAATAAGCAGGATCAGAGGATGATGACGCATCTGGTGCTCGGACATGTCCGTGCGAACCGAGGGTGCTATGCAGCCAATGGCCAGTCCAACGGGTGGCTCACTCCATGCAAAGACGAGTCAGCATGACCCAGGCGAGAAAAGCGGGTGGTGGCAATGCGTTTCGCAAGATGTGCGAAGAACGCCTACGGTGCTTCCTTTTCTCCAAGAATTCCGCCTGCAACGGGATCCCGGCAGTGCTGGCTCCAGCAGGAACTGGGCCGGTGCCAGCAGCCGTCTGACGTACGGACGAGCACCGTGGCACCTGACTCACAGCGGTCCTTCCGTGTCCCCAGCCTGCTCTTGGTCTCTCATTCCCCGTTCGGGGCTACCATTTCAGCTCTTTCACAGTCATTCTGCTCCTTGGAACACATCCTTTCTGGTTCCCATGGCAACATCCATCTTACGCCGCTCGTTCCCTACGGCCTCTGCCTCGCAGCCTTCACCGGAGCCATTTCCTCGTGCTCTGGTGAACCTTGCTGGCGTTCGCTCTTCCCTGCTCGCCTTCCTCCCCTCGCTTGCAAAGCCGATTCAAGGCCCGCCTGAGGCGTCTGGACTGGCCATTCCTTTCCGTTGTGGTCTGGCTTGTTCGCAGGCTGGCTGACACCAAGACGTGCTGGGATATCCTTACCCTGATAGCGCAGATTGGGAGTTACCGCACCGAACCTGCTGCTTGCCGGAAGCCACCTTAGGGGAAAAGCAGGAACTTCCTGCTGACATGCTTGCCCCCTGCTCTCCACTGGCCTCCTGTTTTTAATCACCACTACAATGCCATGTGACTACTGCTGCGACTACTTTTCACTTACGAGGGGCTACCAGCAAAGGCGTAGCCACACACACACCGTTCACACAGTGCATGCGAGAGGAAAGAAGGCTCTAGCTCACCCTTTCCAGCAGGCACGATTGCCTTCCGTGTGCTTGCGACTGCGGGCAGCCAGCGCTTCCCTCTCCACACCGAAGATCACTCCACCTTCTCGGTCCCCACGCAGGCTTTTCTGGCTCCCAGGCCCTGGCCATCGTGGCAGCCACAAACGTTGGGCCAAGGTTCAGTCCACTTCTGGCAGAAGTGTTCCAGCTCCGTCACGCCTTTTGCTGGGTGTCTCTGAGGGATGTTTACACGCTTCCTGGATTTGCATCCTCCGTGAACGGGGGTTGCACAGATACTGACTGTGAGAACTGATGCCTTTCATCTTCACATTGTTTGCCCCCGATTTAAACACACGCATGGTCAGTCGGAGGCTTCGTCTGACATGATGGTGTAAGCAGGTTGAAGAAGTGCCAGGCAGAGAATTTGCCATGTTTACTGGCATACAGGTCTTGCTTTAAAGACCTGTTGCAAGAACTCGGACAAGATCATATAGGCACACTGGCTAAAATTGCTATATTAATAAGAAGGCAGTGCAAGTTACGGGAGCGACAACAGAGAACACACAGAATAGGTGTACTATTTGCGTGACTTTAAAGGAGGACTGAAATCAGTTGTGGAGGGAACATACATCCAAGACTGTTCCAGTCATGGAATATGGATTATCCTATTTGTCTGGGCCCAGCCTTTGTTAACCCCTTCTTCCCTTCCTGCATTCCCTTTCCAACAAAGAAGGAAGACCTAGTGGTGAGGGAACTCAACCACAAGGCGAGGCTGGGTGACAACCCCAGATGGCTGATGGGGGCGGTTCAAGAGGCCATGCATTTTGGAAGTCACCAGCTGCCTTCAGGAGGATGCTGACCCCTCCTCCCCCAAATGTTGACTCTTCTCTGCTATGTTCTTTCATCTGAGTGGGACGTGGGGTTCTGCCACAGCAGGGGGTTGGACTCGATGGCCTTCATGGCCCCTTACTCTTCTATGATTCTGTGATCTGCCTTAAAGAAGTAGAATGCTGTCAGAAGGCAAGCCAGGTCGACAGCTCAGTTAAAACCCATGGCACGTCCAGCCGGTGGCTTTTCTGTTTGTCTTGGCTAAGCAGCGAGACAGATTGTCCACCGGTGCTCTCCCCAGTCAGAACAAAGGATAATCGTGGTACTGGCACGGTTCTTCGGCTTTTTGCTTGTTCCCCAGAGGGCTTTAAAACATGCCCAGGAAACCTGCTCTTTCCCTTTTCCCCCTTTGACCCCGTAGATGTCAAGCCTCCAAGCTCAGGGCCAGTCTTGTTTCCTTGAGAGCCTTTCTTTGAACTTTGCCTGCAATAAAGCAAACGCAGCCCCAGGAGTTAGAGGCCTCAACAATAATCCCGTTCACCATCGCAGACGTCCCTCGGGAAAGAAGAGGGCTGTCTTTCTGGAGAGCTGCCTGTCTCCTTTGCTGCATCTGATGTTATTTTACTGGCATTTGTCCATGTTAGATTTGGATCTCTTTGGATTATGCTTTGAATACCCTGGTGTCGTAAGATGCAAATACTTTAATCTGGTTCAACAGGGCAGGAGCAGATCAAAGGTATGACAAATTGGGAGTGTGGACATCAATAATCTATCTGTAGAGTTATAAAAATAATGTCATTGTGGAACGGGGTTGTATTTCACAAGCGGCCCAAAGATAACAATGAGGTAGCGCACACTTATCTTTTACGGCATCCTTATCTGAAGTCTCTCGAGGCAGTCCATGAAAAGGTTTCAGGAATGCATTTTCATGACCTCCAATGCTGAATGGCTCTTATATCAGAACGGCAGCCTAGATGGCGATTTGATCCCAATCCGTCTTGTTCTGCCGGGTTGAATAGCAGGAGCAGCGGCCCTCCTGCATCTTTCTTATGTAGGACATCTTTTCTTCTGTTTTCCGTGTATTGTATGAACTCTTCTCTGAGCTCCACAAAGCGAAAGGGGTGCCATCCCAGGCTTTGGACCGGGGCGAGCACCGTCTTTGTGGTCGTTTCTTTACCGCTTGGCCCGGGGACCAGGAACGCGAGCAGCAGACACGCTTATGCCCGCTCTATGTGTCCCCAGCCCCACGGTGGCCTTTAGCCACCCTGCAAGCAGCCTGGCCCTGATGACCTTGCAAAACAAGAAACGAAAGAAGCCAGGCTGTCTCAGATTCAGAAAAGAAGGGGTGAAACAAGAGGAAAGGAAGGGGGTCTTGCTGGAAGAAATCTACAGTGGAGCAGCCATGGAACCAACGCCTTTTTTTCTGCTGTGGATCCGAGAGACGCAGCGAAGGGGACACAGACAAGCAAGACAGAACTGGGGGATGCGGTCCCAGAAAGCGTCCCCAAAACTGAATTAATGGCTTGGCGGAAGGAGATTCCAACATCTGGGTTTGGGGGGCCGCTTTTCATATGTGCTTTCCCTGAGTCACTCATGTGGTCTTTGCATCCCCCCCGCCGCCACCCCCGCTGCAACTTCGAGCCATTCCTTCAGTGTCATTTGGCATTCAGAAATGCCAACATCTCATGGCGCCTGAAAGGTGGACGAACAAATACCTAAGGCTGACCCAATGACACAGAGATGGGGAAGGGTTGCTTTATTTATTTTTTATTTATTTTATTTGCTTTTATGCCGTCCCACTACTAAAAGTCTCTGGATGGCTTACAAAAACAAAAAAACCAAAGAACAAAGCAAACCATAACAACAACAACACACAACACAGTTGTGGTCTGGAAGAACACTGCAGGCAGGTGGAACAAGTACATGGTTTCAGGATTATAATTCAGTGTCCAAAGCAGGACCAAGAAGAGAATGAGTTCTCTGTATTTCTAAAATCACAAATACTGTTTTAGTCAGAAGCATCCTAGTAAAATTAGAAGAGTCCATTAGGAGTACGGGGTGCATAGAAAAGCAGAAATAAATAAATAAACCCCAATGGAGAGGTTCCAAGCAGCTGGTGACACCTCGCTGCAGAAGAGCTGAAAAGCAGGTTGTAATGCAGCAATTTTGTATACCCTCATTTCCTGGATTAAGCTTTTTTGTAAAGAACACGGTGAGGCTGAACTTTTATAAAAAGAAGCACACATAATAATCTATTTAATACAATCACGAAACAGGCTTAACGGAAACTGCTGGGGTTCCTTTTGTATCTGCTTTCTGGAGAAAAGTCTTCCTGCAGAGCTGAGCAGATGTCACTGGAAAATAAAATATGGGAAAGTATTAGAATACAGGAAAATTCAGAAAGATGTTTGTGAAAGAACTCCTCACCCCAGCCTTTCAAAAAGTTGTACTAGAAGAAATATGATTCTGTGAGCCAGAAGGATTTACCTAGGCAGCTGCAAGAAATAAGTACGATTTACAGGCCTAGTTGAAAATAATCAAGTTGTCACATTGAATTTGGACTGGTAAATATCGATTTATATGTTCAGATTTCCATCTTCCTCTCCTAAGACATCGCATTGCCAAGGTGATTTGTAATTAGGTTAAAACATATTCGAGATGTAGTAAGTCACTCCCGACAAAGTAACGAAATTGGTTAACGACATTGCTTCTTATAATTTGAGCTCCGGGATTTATCTACTAAGCAATTGGTTGAGAGATATAACTCACCGCTCAGCTAAGTATTCAAGCAAAGGGCACGATCCACCACCCCGGAAGATTTCCGACACAAGCCCTGCTAACGTGAACCAGAGCATGGCAAAAGTGCTCTGATGAACACCCATTGAGTTCAACAAGCCTTGGAGGATTGGGACCAATGCAGTTCTACTTTTCATTTGGCTTCAGACCTGAACATTAAGCCGCACCCTTTATCATACGGAGTAAAAGCATTAACCAGAATTCAACCTACCCACAAGCGGGTTTTGCTGCAATTTGAAACACATTTACTTGGAAATAAGTTCCACCGATTTGGATGGAACACTCAGTTTAACATTCGGGACATCAGACTTTACATCTTAATCAGGTTTGAATGCTCAAAGATTAACTTTGTTCTCTGCAGGGGATCCAGGGGTAAATTTACCACCATGAGATTTCAGACTTCACAGTACATATGGAGGGCTTGAAACATACACATTAACATATGTGTTGCATACTAAATGTAGGAGCTGTGGCACTAAAATATGGAGCATTTCTATTTACTGCAGCTTAAAGCATTTTCTCTGTTTTTAGCAAAACTGTGACAAAACATTTTACCACGTCCCGTACAAGGTTTATAGGGCTGATAAGTTTGCTTTGAGGTCAGATTGGACATGCAGACCCCCAGATGGCTATCTTTGCTCTTGGAGGCCTAGAATAGTCCACATTTTGGATAAATGGCTTTTAGCTTATTCATTTACCTCATCTGGGAGAGCCGAGTACCTGGGGACGAGGTAAGAGTCGGTATACCAATCCTCCAATTTTCCTTTTCTGCCAGCACTCCACTTCCCATACTCTCCTCAGAAATAGGGTCACTAGTCAATGCTCTCTAATTCTGGAATGGAGAAAACTCCCCTTTTACCTTTCAGTTTGAATGGCTTGAACTTCTTGCTTTTGCTTGTTTTGCTTTGGGATTTGGGTGGTGACTTCCAGCTTAGGTCAGTAGAGAAGTTTTAGGTTTCATTTGAATAATGGATAAAATTCATTGAAAAGTCGCTCATGCTCGCTTAAATTTTTTGGGACACGTTTGACCCGACTCCCAAGACACTGGGATCTCAGAGGGCAAATCAAGACTGCATGCTATTAATATCAGCCGAATCCTCTACCAAAATAGGCGTTAAAATGTGTAACATTTTTAGTACTTGATAATATTCAATTACTCCCTTGCATGTGGTTGTAGCTATTTAATCTTCTGCAAGAACAGGCTGGGTATTTCTCACAGTGCCAATATTACAGATAGACTTCCTGTCAGTGCTTATTATGATTCTGACATGCCCCGTAACAATAGACTGGGGATAATTATAGCCCTTAGTATCACACTGCGAAATAGAAGACGGTGGAAATATGTGATTAGTAAAGCTACGGTTCAGTAGCTCCTGGGCAGCATTTGAGTTTACTAGCCAGTTTGTACCTTCCGGTCTTTCTGTCCCCTCCGGGGATGAGAAAGACCCCGGTTCACACGCCTGACGTGTGGTTGGTCAGACACCTCTATCTGGAAATAGCTCTTTGCTGAGCTGCTAGATAACCTCTCCGCAAAAATTTGAGAAGCAGCAATGGATACACAGAGCTTTTCTGCACATGGCATTTATTGTGTACTGGTGCTTCCCTACTCATGCTCACTTATGGGTTCTTTAGATGGTGACTTGGGTCCTTTAGTTTTGCTTCTCTTTGTAAGCAGCATTTTTGGTAAGGGGGTTATTTGTGCAGCAGGGAAAATGGGATTTTTTTCTGAAAGTGAAAGAAAACGCGGTTTCCGCTTGTGCATTTACGCTCATTTGCTCCACCACAGTGCCACCTAGAGGTTATGCAGCAGAAAAGCAGGGAATGAGACTCTTGCGGAGTACTCTGATCTCAATTCTGTAATGAAACCTAAAGTAGATGCAGTGGATTAACGATCTTGTGTAAAAGATCCCAAGGGCTGCGGTGATGCTGCATGAAGGGAAATACCTGGGGAACCCAAGTGCATCTACCAACTCTTTCATGCACCTAAAAGGGGTATTTGGATTCAGCTCACAATTCTCTGTTTGACATGTGAATGGTTAAATATTCAGGTACCCAGAGAGAAGACAGTTGCCTGTTTAGAGAAAAAAAAGCATCCTAAAGCACAGCCATTTTATTATCTTTTTGTCAATCAAAGAAGTGTGAGCTTTTTTCCCCCTTTCTCTTTGCTTGTTTAATAGAAGGAGAATATCCCCAAAGATCAGCTTCGCAACTTGGAAAGTGCTGGCTTTTTAAGAATAAAGCCATATTTAATTTCCTCCAAAGGATGCCCTGGAAGAAGAGCATCTGTTAATGACACCCTCTTATGCCTAATTTGTGCAGGGATGCTCTGAAGTGACTTGCTAATGATGAAAGAAACTTTTGTGCATGGGAAAAGCCAAATGCACCATCTGTCTTGAAATCAGACAGTAAGTTATGGCTTGCAAGGTTACAGAGCAACAAGAGTTGACTTGCGAACTGGTCAACAGGATTGTTCTGGCTTTTCGGCGGGTCCTTTGAGCCCCATTGTTCTGTCTGCTGTCCCAAAGTGGGACCATTCTCTTGCCTCTAAAGAGTCAATCCAAAACAAGCAGACTTTTGTATCTAGTCAAGCGCATTTTGCATCCTTTGTCCTTCAGACAGAACATTTCAGGACTGTGTTTTTGCACTGTTGTTATCTTTGCATCTTGAGATCTCAGAATCTTGCACTTTAGTCCTTAGTGTGTGACATTCTGCGAATGTTATGCTGTTTATCATTGGAGGTTTTGATGCATTAAAGCCAGATAAAACATTATTCAAACACAGAGAAATAGAAATGCATAAACAAACACTGGAGTGCATAAAGATGCCATGAAAATGGAGGCGAAGGCTGAGCGAAGCTGGGTCCTTGCACAGATGAAGCCCTGTTAAAGTGACTTTCTGCACTATCTTTGGCTGCAATTTTCCAGGAAATCATCTGCAAATCAAGCTAAGTGAATCTAAATCTCACTGCATCCTTCTTTGATAGCCTGAAGGCTTAACTACGCCTGTAGCAAAACCTGAGAGCCATTTTTTTTTAAAAAACAAGGAAAAGCCAGCCATGGGAGGAATGACCCGAAGCAGGAAAATACTGACAGTGGAACAGCCTACATTTCAAGGCATTTCCCCCCCTGCGGTGAACCCTTTTGAAGGGGGCATTCGCCTTGACAAACTGGGCTGCTTGAAAGTTCGAAACAATCAGACATTTTTCTTCCCCTAGTGGAAATGTAACCTCAGAGTGGAAATCAATTTGGTACCTTGACTCTGTCCCGCATTTCACATCCTGGGCAGTTGACTTCAGCTTTTATTGTAATATTGTTGGGCTGAATGAAACGTTCTCCTTGCATCCCGCCTGCAGAAAGAACTGTTAACATTTTCAATGCTTAGCATTTTAACAGTGGTTTTTAATCTATATCTGGGACATTACGGTTAGATGTCAGATACAGACGATTCTGAGAAGACTGCGTTTCTATCAAGAGGTTTTGACCTTGAGATAGTGTGCCAGGAAAGGGGACTTGGGCTTCCAGCAGCTGCGTTTCTTAGACTCCCTAAAGCGGTGCGGGGAGGGGGGATAGGAAGGGATTCAAAATGGGTTTGGCATCGTAAACTGGGGCAGGGGGGTGATCTCATGTAGGAAAGCAGCAATGAAAGCTCTGGGAATTGCAAGCAAGAAGGGAGAACGGCCAAAATATTTAGGGATATGGCCATGAAGGAGTTGCAATACAATGGGAAAGGATGAATGGAGCAAGGTTGCAGAACGGTCTAAAGGCAAGGACAAGGGGAATAGTCGAGGGTACAGGCTGGGGCTGGAAGTCAGTGTAATTGGGAGTAATTCGCACACTGTGAGCAAACTGCTGATGTGCTGTGAGAAATTAATCAGTCTGGTAATTAAAGGCGAGGAGGGGAAGCACCCATCCATGGAGGAATTACCAACTCTACCTCTGGAGGTTTTCTTGCCTCCTTCCAGCCAACGTCTGATATTTTGGGGGGCCCTGCTTGGCTACCTCTCAAGAGGAAAGACGGCAGGCAGGGGGTTGTTGTTGCACAACATGCTGCTTGTAAACTCCAGATGCTACACGACGCCCAATCCATGAATCTAGTTAAGGTAACCTAATTAAGCCCAGGGATAAACTAAATTTGAACAACTGGCCTTTCCATTCTGGATGACTGGTACTTGCACTGATCTGTATCTGGCATCGGCTGCGTGCAAAGTTCTCCAGAAGCCAGAAGGAAGCAGAATGCGCAGAGCAGCCAAGGAGGTACAGAGCAACGATCCTACCCAATTCCCCGGTGTCCGTAGAGTGCATTAAGGTGTGTTCTTATGCACACGTAGGCTGAAAAACTTTGCACATCTCTCAGCATGCCCTAGCCACGTGGTGTGGTGGTTAGAGTGTTGGACTGGGCAGCTGGGAATGCCTGGTCCTAGTCCCCGCTCAGCCATGGAGCTCGCTGGGCGACTTTCAGCCAGTCACTCACAGCCTCACCTCCCTCACAGGGTTGTTGCTGTGAGGATAAAATCAAGCGGAGGAGGACCATGCGAGCTGTTTTGGGTTCCTCGCAAGATGGGCAAGAAGGCAGGATATAACATCATTTATTAATTTATTAGATTTTTATCCCACCTTATTTAAGGCTACCTTAAATGTAATAACAAAAAGCTTGCATAGAATCACACCCTCCTAGGAGATGTTCATCAGTGACATTATATCTCAATGTATATAACAGGAATATATATTAGTAACATATACAGGGTGTTCAAGGATAGGCTAGACATGCACATGGTGGGCATGTTGTGAGCAGAGCCGGCTGGAGCCGGGGGTCAGAGTAGATGGCCCGGGAGGTCTCCTCTGACTCTTTTTCTATGTTTCTAAGATAAATATTCTATTCTATTCTTATGTTTATGCCTTGCTTTATCCTGAGAAGAACCATATAATCCCTGCATGTAACTGGCACTAAGATTAACGCATAAGACCACTCAGTGGCTGATGGCTGTGTTGAGATTTGAACTAGGGGGTCATTGCGGTCTCTTAACCACTCCAGTAGTGCCGAAATCAAGCAACTGAGCACAGGCCTTTCAGACACACAGACAGGGCACAGGCACAGGGTCTCACATATCTGTGAACTGTGGGGAAGGCAGAAAGAAAAAGTGGTCGTACTTGCACCGAGAGAGCCCAGCCCGCAGTGATTGCTTGACGTGGATGTGGATTGAGTGAAGGTACACAATCCACCTTCCCCAGCTGTGGTTCCTCCAAGCACTTTGGCCTCCCGTTCACGTCACCTCCGACCACTGGCCATGCTGACTTCCAGGAAAGCCAAATGGCCGAGGAAGGCTGGTTGACATTTTTGTAACATCCTCTTTGAATATTCGGAGTGCAGTCTTCGCACCATTGACTCAAGACTAGCACGGACATTTGCATAAAGGTCCTTCAAATGGGAAAACCTGCTGCGTCTCTTCCTCCTCCTCCTCCTCTTCTTCCTGCTGCTGAGAATCCAGTTAAACTTTCTCAAAAGAGTTTTCATAGCTGGTGTCAGAAAATCCTGGAATTCAGGAAATCCTGGAATTGCAGCCCGGGAGAATGTATGCTTGAATCCGGAGGGAGATGCTATCACCTTGAACCTCAGAAGTTTTATTGGTGAGAACAACCCAGGTAAACCACTCTGCAGAGACCGAACTTACAACAGCGCTGCTGGGTAGAGGTACGCCCACCAACTACAAGCTTCCAGATCACAGTTTTTTAGAAGTTGTGAGTCACATACACAGTTTCGAGGCAGTGCTGAGATTCTGAATGGGGGAGAAGGCAAGGACAATGGGGAATAATACACGGAGGAATCAGTACGGGCATCAGGAAAAGCATCATGACCCATTGAAGGCTTGGGTAGCAAAACAACTCAGGAGTTACAGAAATCTAACAGGTTTAACATGTTGTGGCTTTTGCAATCAGAGCTAGAGAATGTCCTAAGACAAAGCATGAGCTGGCTGGGTATTTTTGCATTGCAAAGGAAGCCCAGTTTCCCTGATGGCGTGTCTGATTCTGTGAGGAAATGCATGAATATTAGGGCCCCAGGGCTGCCTGTTTTTCCAGGCATGTGGAACTTGGCCAGAAGTTCTAGTTCTTTCTGGGAAAGAGGAGCAGGGACACTGCCATTTGGTTTTATCTCAAAAAGCCACACATAAAGTAACTTTTATCTGCAAAGCTTTATTTGGATTTTCCAAGCACTGGCAATCTGTCCCATCCTATCCACAGGTGTTGTGAGGTCCTGGTGATTCGAGGAGCTTGATTTACCTATTAGGACTGGATTAGCAATACTGTATTTAGATGCTGCTTCTCATTTGAAAAGATAAATCAGTGTATCCATTGCAACGTAATACTTTGAACTGCCGCACTGTTATTGCATCATCTGGCTTGAAAACATGGGTTCCGACATGGCAGTGTTGAACTATTTCACTCCATCATCTGCTTCTCTGCCATTAACGGTGTGTGTTCTCTCCACAGAGACAGAAGAGTACAGAGTCACATCCTGAAGTCCTTACTGGCACTTCTGGTCTGAATTGGCACCGTCTTGCTACTTCCAATGTTTTCTCTGCAGAGATGCCAAGGGATAGATGACTTCGACGACCATGGCCTTTTACTCAAAAGTTTAGCAATGTACTGCTTGACAGTTTTTCTGTCTCTACAATTCCCCCAAGTTTTATGATTTTTATAAAATGTCATGCTTTGGGGAGACTGCCTTTCTGCACATTTCTTCTAAGTATTTTAAAAGGCTGAAGAGATGTCCTGGAGCAGGGCTGGGCACATCCACAGTCCCAGGTCTTCACTGGATGTCAGAAAAAGCTCTGATGTGGGAGCTAGGACTCCATGATGGAACCAGGCCCCTGCTAGGAAAGAAGGAAACAGACAGAAGCGGTCTTTGCATGTCCATCCCCAAGTGCATGCAGGAGATCCGGGATAGCAGCATCTCTGCCTTGGACTGACTCTAAAACACGTAAAAAAAATAATCCATTCATTTATTTGAATTAATGTTCTTGTACCACCTCTTCAGTGTATGCAAATTCCTCAGACAGTTTGCTAAACTAAGATAACACAAACATTAAACAGCACCATGACAATGAGTCACACGATGCTGATGGGTTGCAAGAATGCACAAAACACAGGCAAAATTTCTCCGGGTCTTTTGGGAAGAAGGGACTGATGTTAGGCAGGGACCACCACTTTGACAGGAAATGTTAGGAGTCTTGTTCTCCAGGGTTTAATCCGTGTCATGGGGACAGACTTTGGCTTATTATTTTCTGCTGTGTTTGTCACAAATAAGCCGCATCTTCACAGTTTTTGGTGGCTGCTTTTTTGGTGGCGATTTCTCATGCATAGATGTATTCACGTATGTGTGGATGTATATTGCAGAAGCCAAAGGTTAGGGGGCAGCAAGCAGTTCCTGGTAGACGAGAGAGCAATGGAGGTTTGCGGGTGTTTGTAATATGTACAAGACTATAAATGGAGTGTAGAGGGAAAAATGCACCCCTTTGGCAAGTAGGCTAAGCTCGACTACCAGGTGGGCTATTTCTGTCGCTAAGCCCCACAGTCTCATTTACAGAGGTCCAGGGCAAACTTGGACCACTTCTAACCTTCCCCCCTCCATGCTCTTTACCTGTACATACAGTCTCCCATTCCATTTGGTTGCATTTGGATGCCAGGAAGCACTTCCTGACAGTCAGGACCTCGAGGGCGTGGAATGGGCTTCCACAGGAGGTGGTTGAGGCCCCATTGGTGAGGGTGTTCAAGGATAGGCTGGACGTCCACATGGTGGGCATGGTGTGAGCGGAGCCGGCTGGAGTCAGGGGTCAGACTAGATGGCCTGGGAGGCCCCTTCTGACTCGCTCTGTTTCCATGTTTCTAAGACGTTCCTGCAGCTGCAAATGAGACATCGAAGTCTTGACTGAAAATAGGGGTACGGAAGATGGACAGGAAGGAGGAGAGGAAACTGGCGCTAGCCTGCAGGTGGTGCAGGGAGAGGTTCTAAGCAAAACTGGAGAGCAGGAAGGATAGTCCGGAGAAGCAGAGCTGAAGGGCACGGACGGAGACGTAACGGATCTCACGCAAGGCCCTGGGAAGGAGTGAGGTGGTTGTTTGCGTCGGGTGTGGGAGGGAAAGCCACGCCATTACTTCTGGAGCAGTGACATACCTAGTCAAATCAGCATGGTAATTTCGGACAGATGAATGGCTAACCTTACGGGGCAGGACAATTATTCGCCTGATAAAATTTTCAAGGGCAGAGATAATGAGGGACACGTAGTGCTCCCTCAAGGAAAGTGCTGTCGGTCACCAAGAGAGGGGTGGTCCGTGGCATGCATCTCACAGGGTCTTCTCATGCCACGCTCATTAATATTTCCCAGAGATGTGCTGATTAAAGTACAGGAACACCTTGAAAAATAAACGGGATTTGCAAACAACCGGCACTTCCTGCAAGTCTCACATGCCGTTTTAACTAGCTCATCAATAAATTTGAAGGCACGCGACTGCCAGCTCATCTGTTGGACCAGCTCCAGTTCTAGTCCCAAGAATCTGTTGTTCTTTTTCTGTTGTTCCAGTTTTTGTCTAGGCTCGTAAGAACAAAAAGTGTCATTGGTTATTAATTCACGTTTCACCTTTCCTCCTAATGGCACAATGCAAGTTGGATACCTTGCAATTTGTTTCCTGCATCACTTTCTCTTTCTCACGAGGACGGTGCTATTTTAGGGCGAAAAGTCTGAGTCACTGTTTTGGCTTGGAGCACAATGCTAGGATTTAAGACCTGAGGAATTATTAAGTTAATTAATTACTTTTGTCTTCCCGTCTTTCTCCAAGGAGCACATGGGAGTGTATTATGGTTCCCCCCCCCACCTCATTTTATTCTTGCCAGAGCCCTGGGAAGCACGTTAGGAGGAGGAACAGGTCATTGTTGCCGAGTAGGGACTGGAACTTGGATCTCGCCCACTATACCGCATGGCCCTCAAATACACCTGAGTGTGCGAATTATGGACAAGAGCGTTTTATGTTTTTCTCCGCTGCAAAAATGGTTGTCTCCCAACACTTTCATCGGTAAGATCAGGGGCCAGCAACCCATGGCTCCGGAGCCACATGTGGCTCTTTCATCCCTCTGCTGCGGCTCCGTCGCTCAAAACATGCGCCACAACCGCCAATGTGCGACACCCGCCGGCACATGATTTATTGAGCTTTTGGACCCCACGGTAGGCCAACCATGAAAAAATCCAAGAAAAGAAAAGTTTCAGAAGAAAGCAGAACGTTTAATGGTATGTGGGCAGATTCATTTGCTTTCACTGCTGACGAGACTGGGTTACCAGTATGCTTAATATGTGGTGAAAAACTGGAAAACAACAAAAAGTCGAACGTTGCAAGACATTTCCAGAATACACGACCTTTGCTGAAAAATATCTGGATGGAGATGAGAGAAAAAAAGCCATTTCGGACCTGATGCGGAAGGTTGATCTGAGCAAAAATCATTTGAAGAGATGGATTAAGTCTTCAAATTCAACTACATATGCTAGTTTTGTGGCCGAAACAGTCAGGCATGGGGAGCCATTCAGAGATGGAGATTATATAAAAGAATCATTGATTTCATAAATGCAACACACTATAGTTTTTTTATACATAGCATAAAGTTAAAAAACGATATATGCCGCATTATCTTCATTTTAGATGTCAAAAGGGTTTTGTGGCTCCCGGTGTTTCCATTTCTGTGGGAAACGGGTCCAAATGGCTCTTTGAGTGTTTAAGGTTGCCGACCCCTGGGTGGGATTATGTTTGATATCAGCGCTGCATTTGGCCCTGAGTGCCACACAGTCCGTGGTTATTCGTTGTGGAAGGCTGACTAGTGGCTGAGTTTCGCTCGTGCAGTTTGAGGGAGCGGACAGCAAACCGCTCGATCAAACCCTTTCTGGGCTGTTCTGCTCGGCTAGTGGCTGAGCGTGGCCCGCCGGGTCACCGGGCGCGGAGGCCTGATGCAAGGCATCACGGGGAAAAGAAGGCCAAAGCAAGCGAGGCAATACTGGCCCGGCCCTGGCCCCGATCCAGCTCTGGGCATGTGGGCCAGTGCGCAGGTGAAGCTGGCTCGCGAATTGCTTCAGAGGAGGGAAGATGCAGGAGGCTTAAATCCAGCTATCCTGCGTCCTCACTCAAACAGCTGAGGGGGACGATTGTTAAAACGATAGTTTCGAAGTGGGCTCCGTACGCCCGGCCCCACTGCTGCACTGGGCAGGGCAACCCAGTCCTTGTAGGACTCCTTGCCTGTGTTAGAAGCAGTCCTAGGCCAGGGCATCGTGCTTCTTGGCAGGGAGACCTGTGCGTGTTCTGGTCACACCACGGGGCCGTTCCGCCCCCTGCGTCATGTAAACCGTCAGGAACTGGAGAAATAGGACTGACTTCCAACAATATGAAAAGCATTTCCTGATCTAATCTTTTGAGATGAAGTGCCGGTGAGGCTTTATTACAAAGAACCCTGAGAACACGTACCTGCCTGTTTATTAAGTGAAGATGGCAGATACACAGAATGTCTAAAAATACAAGGAAAAGTAATAAAAAATATCAGATGCACAAAGACTGCAGCGAGGATGACACAAAAAGCGCTCTGGAGTTATTCACAGAAAAAGGAAATGGTCAGGAAATATGGTAAAACCATCAGTTCCTGGCATTTGTAAATGCTGCCAGATATTATAAAGTATTGATTTACCTTCAGGAAAATAAAGTACTATGGAATATTGATGTCATTCCTTTGATCAATATGGCAGCTTGAAACGCTTGCAACTGGGAGAAGGCGAGATTTATCTCTTGTGTGATTGTCCCAAACTGTTTCTGCTTCAGTTATTGCAAGCTCAGCTCTTCCTGGGTTTCAAAAGGCACTCGGCTGATAATTAATTGCAAATTTGTTGCATAATAAAAACACGCCCCAGTTCTGTACACATAAAAATGTTACAGAGAATTCTCATGCAGCTCTATCATCACATTTACACCAATTCTGGATAGTTAGCCTGCTTGGAGAAATTGCAATTTAACCGGACAGTCGAAGTCCTTTTCGTACATATGCAATTTGAAGATCCATTGGAATGTTTTAATTATACACCTACACCGTAAAGTATGAATGTGACAAAGAGCTACTTGAAAATATTTTCATAGGAACGCTCATCCGAGCGCTGCTGTCGGCTGTAACTTCCTTCTGAGTGTACAAACGGTGATGAACGTGGAACTGTTACTGCACAATGTAATGTGTGAAATGGTCAAGGATGGTGGCTGGTTTGCAGGGGATGCCGCATGAGGCAAGACTGAGGGAACTGGGTCTCTTCAGCCTGGAGAAGAGGAGACTCAGAGGGGATATGTTGGCGACATACAGGTATGTGAGGGGGTGTCACATGGAGATGGGGAGAGGCCTGTTCTCCCCTGCAGAGGAAGGCAGGACGCGCTCCAATGGAGCAAAGCTCAGGGAGCCAAGGTTCAATTTGGATGCCAGGAAGCACCTCCTGACAGTTAGGACCCCGAGGGCGTGGAATAGGCTTCCACAGGAGGTTGTTGAGGCCCCATCGGTGAGGGTATTCAAAGATAGGCTGGACATGCACATGGTGGGCATGTCGTGAGCGGAGCCGGCTGGTGCCGGAGGTCAGACTAGATGGCCCGGGAGGCCCCTTCTGACTCGCTCTGTTTCTATGTTTCTATGTCTTTCCGTGTTTTCGCCCTTGTATTCCTTCATGAGATCTAGTACTCACTGAAGGTTCAAGGCCTGAAGAGATGTTGTTGCCCGTTTCCCACATTTCTTGATTGAACTATTTTATTTTTTATATACCACCCATTCCCCATGGCTCTGGACAGCTTACAAATTAACGCTTAACATAAATACTCCCAAGTATACTTCCTTATTAAACCTATTTTTCTGAACTCTGATAAATCACTACCTTTGTTTTTCCCTCTTTTTGCTTTCGGGAAGACCAGCTGGGAGTTACTACACTCTTTCTTCTGTTTTCAACGCGGACATGTGTGTGAAGATAAAGGCATTATGGGATGCACAACCATGATTCCCACACCACTGAGGCACCGGTGAAACTCTGGTAAGAGGCAGTACAGCCATCCAACCTTTCATGCGAACCAAAAAGCACAATTCTTGATGTGTCCAATGGAACAAGGTGGGGGGGGGGGATGACTGCGGAGCAAATGAAGCAGCATTTGCACATGTCCAAACATTTTCAGGGCAACGTGCTAGAAGATGCTGGAGCTGAGAGCTTCGGGCAGGAGTCTTTGGGAGGAGAACACGGGAATGGCAAGCGCGTTTAATTTTCATCTGTGATATGCTGGCAGCTACATGATGCCAAACAAGGTCCATTTCCCTAAAATCATGAGCCACCTTTACTTCGAGTATATTTTCCCACAATAAATAACATCGTTTTATTATTACTTGCTCCTGCGCAAACATTCACCTGTTGTTCTGGGCCACCACATCCTCTCCAACCAATGAGGACCCTAAGAATGAAAGCCCCCCCAAAACGTCCATTCCATCAAACCCTGCTCAGCAAATTCAAGGCCGTGGCTCCCTTGTTGGAGCCCGTCCATCTCTTGCTTGGTCCTTCTTTCCTTTTTCTGCCTTCGACTTTCCAAGGCATGCTTGTCTTTTGCCTTCTCATGGTGCGTCCAAGGACGACAGCCGCAGTTTTGCCATTGCATCCGCCCCATTTGGGTGTAAAATAACACATTACAATCTTGGAGCCTCTTTCGCCCAAATTCGCTCCACATTAAGTAGGGTTATGAATTCCAGCAAGAGCAGGACACGGGGGCTTGGCTGCAGCTCCTGTGGGCTGGAATCCACGCACCAAGGGAGAGCATCGATCACTCTCGCCCAATATGGCCGGGGGAGCGGCAACCCATGACCCTCCAGCCTTTTTTGTCCTATAACTCCCATAATCCCTCACCGCTGCCTAAGCAAGCTAAGCTGGTGGGGCTTGTAGACCAAAAATCCAAAGGGACACACATTTTGTTTGCTGTGGCTGGCAGAAGGGTTCCTGAATTTCAGGCAGAATTCTTTCCTAGCCCTAAAGGAAGATGCCAGGAATTGGCGAGGCGACCTTGTGCATCCGGGCCATGCGCCTTCCCGCTGAGGTATGCTGGGCACTGTGACCCTACGCACCCAGTGCATCAAGGATAGTTAGAGGGAAGCAGGTTGCTGCTATGGGCCGTTGCCTCCTAGGCATGCTTAGCTCCGGAGGGCAGAGGAAAAACACCGGAAAATCCACAAATGGCGTAAAGGAACAGTTCTGCCTCTGGTGCTTTTGCTAATACTACCGCAGCCCAGCAAACGGGGATTTGCCTCCAGAAACATCCATTTGGAAAACAGTCCAGCAGGGATTTGCCACCCAAAAGCACCCACTCACAACACTGAGGTTGCATGCAGTGTGCATCATGACACACCTACTCCCCTTTCAGCATCTCCAGTAATGTGGTCAGAAATGATCTTGCCCAGAGAAGCCCCCCGGCATCCCCCAAGAGGGGGCTGCGTCCCTTTCCTCCGGGTGCTGCTTGATGATCATGGGGCTGGCCTTCCGCACGGGCTGCGTGGAAGGGGGCTTCGGACGGGCTCCATATCTGTGGGCCAACAGCCTTGGAGAGCAAGGGAAGCCAGATGGAGGCGTCCTCATTGGATGGAAGCCTCCAGTCTTCTGGAGATCCATCACCTGGTTGGGCCACTGCCAGAAGGGCAGGAGTGAGGCAGGTGAGTTTTGCCTCTCAGGACAGGCTTGGTGGAGCTCCAGACATCTCAATGTCCTTCCTCGATGGAACCACTGGAGGTCAAAGGAATGCAGCAAGCTATTGCCAGACACATGGGGCTCCTTAACTTGGGGTGCCTGAGCTATTTATTTCCATATTTGCCCTCCCGCCCCTTGAGATCGGCAGCAGAGGCTCTCCCCCGGGAGCCCTCCATGAGACATCAGGAGGCAAAGTACCCAGAGGAGGGCCTTCTCTGCAGTGGCGCCCCATCTGTGGAATGCGCTCCCCAGAGAGGTCCGCCTGGCGCCGTCGTTATTTGTTTTTCGGCGCCAGGCTAAGAACTTTTTATTTAAAAAATATTTTAACAATGCTAGTAAATATTTATAGGTTTTAATTGTGCAGCCAGGGTGTTTCTGGGTTTTAATTGTATTTGTATTATATTTATTTATGTGAGCCGTCCCGAGGCTAAATAGGAAGGGGACAGCATACAAAAATTCTAAATAAATAAATGTATTTGATCCATGCATTTCACCAGCATTTGTGCCCTGCAGTGGGGCAGCTCGTGTTCCGCCGCTGCAACAGCTCTTCTTCCAGTCCTCTAGTCCCTACCTGGGCCGACCTTGCACATGTGCTTCTAGTGGCTGGTTCTTGCAGCCTTGCTCAGCCTTCCCCAACCTGGTGCTC
This sequence comes from Varanus salvator macromaculatus, assembly GCA_023646645.1. Taxonomy (NCBI): domain Eukaryota; kingdom Metazoa; phylum Chordata; class Lepidosauria; order Squamata; family Varanidae; genus Varanus; species Varanus salvator. Next base: position 18,255,276 of record JAIXND010000773.1, read on the forward strand.
CCCAGGTCCTTTCCATTCTGTGCAGAAATTCATACCTGAAACATCTGGAGGGCACCAGTTTGGGGAGGGCTTCTAAGTAAACACACACACGGTGAGTGCAACTGAATTCCACGCTGTATATTCCCAGGTCGGTCTTCCCAGGCTGGGTACCCGGGCACGCTTCTCAGCAGAAACAGCCGCGCCAAACCTCATTCGCTAACCTACGGTAATGCAATGGAATAACGCAGTTAACGGGGATCCGGCTTCCTGCTCAGCCTACGCTGCACAGAATCGGACGGCTGCCATCCTTCACGCGGAAGCAGAATTCCGTTTAATGATCCTGTGCAACAAATCCTGCGCCCAGTTAATTCCCTGCGTGTGACTCCGTGGGACTTAACTCCACATTGCGTAAAGGGCGGCGATGCACAGGCTTTTGCAAACCTGCGTCCCCTTCATGAGCCACGAAAAGCACCATCCTTTAAAGCACGAGCTCGTGGGGGAGAGGGAGGGATGGAGGCAAGCGGACCCCCCCCCCCCATTCCGATCCGGTTCACACGAACACGTGGAGCAGAGAATCAAAGAGGGAACCGCCGCGCATGCGCTCCAGAGCGGACTGCGGCGAACCTTCGCTCGGATCTGCATAACAGCCGCAGCTCGCCCCGCCCCTCCGGTTCTAAAAAGGAGGGGCCAAGGCCGGCCGGAGGAGGGTGAGTCACGCATGCGCACCGGGGGCCCTGAGGGTCGGCCCGACCAGCTCTGGGGCGGAGCTTCGGGTTTCCGCAGAGGCGCGACTGGCGGGCGGGCTGGCCTTGCGCCGGAAGCGGAAGCGGAAGCGGATCCATGGCGGCGCCCCTAGCAACGGCGGCCAGGGGGGCGGCTTGAGGCGGCGGTCCTGCCGGGCTGGCCGCGGGCCGGGTGGGCGGCATGGCGGAGAAGTTCGACTCGCTGGAAGAGCACCTGGAGAAGTTCGTGGAGAACATCCGGCAGCTGGGCATCATCGTCAGCGACTTCCAGCCCAGCAGCCAGGCGGGCCTCAACCAGAAGCTGTGAGCGAGCCCTGCCCCTGTCCGTGCCCGGGAGGCCTCGCCCGCCGGGGGCCTGCCTGGCAGGGGGTGCGGGTGGGCCGGAGGCGACCCCCGGCATTGGCTCTGCCGTGCTTTTGGACTGGATTCATCCCGCTTCGAGTCCCCCCTTCTCTCAGTTTTACCCTCACCAGGACCCTGCGAGGTGGGTCAGGCTGGGCCGGTGACCGGCCTAAAGCCGCCCGGTGAGCTCTGGGGCCAAGCGGGGCCCAGTATTTTCTATACTGGCTCTCACTGGTGCGGGCTGGGACTTGCCTTTTGGCAGCCCTGGGAGCCCCGAAATACCCTTTCCTGGACAGCCCTGCTCAGCTCCTATAAACTTGCTTTATGGAATCGAGCCAGCTCACAGGGGGCCTTCCTTTTCTTCTTCTGCCCTCGGTTTTCCCTTGCCTGTTTGCCTCCTCCAGGGAGTCTTGCCCTGGCACGATGAGCCCAAAGTACTAGGGAAAGTTCTGCCCTGATTTCTGCTGGCCCGGGCCATTCTCAAAGTTCTCCTTCAGCATCATGTTTTTAATAGGCAGTAGCAATTTAAGGGATTCTCCATTGAAGGGACATACCTGGCAAAACGCACTCTGTGCATTGGAGGGTTTAAAAAGCAATGTATGGAGAAAGGCCATAATTCTTGTTTCTGTTGAAATTTGAAGGAGGGCTCACCCACCTTCCCCAGCCAGGTACCCTCACCCAACTAAATTCTCAGCAGCACTGAATTCTCAGGGCTATACTACAGTAGAAAGCATGGCATCACATCCTCTATAAAACCCCAGTTAATTAAACCTTAAAATGTTGGGAAAATAAAAAGATTTTAGCCTGGCACTGGCAGTGCTAGGTGAACCTCTCTGCAAAGCATGTACCATAACAGGGCACCACCGCAGAGAAGGCCCTTCTCCGGGTAGCCACTCTCTTAATCTGCTTCAAAGAGGGCTCCCAACGAAGGACCTCTGCCCCAGATCTTAGGGGGTGGGCAGACACATAGGGAAGTAGATGTGCCTTCAGATATCCAGGTTCTAAACCATTTAGGGCTATTTTGCTTGGATATTATTTTGTATGGTTCTCTGGTTACTGTTTTCCTGTTGATGGACTTATGATGCCTTGCTATCTGAAATAGTAGCAATTTATTTAGTGCCTAATAGTTGAACCTTTCTGGGCAGTTTCCAACAATTGCTAGTCAGGGCTATAAAACAGTAAAAGCAGCCATAATAATTTCCCATAATGTATAATTTTAAAAAGGTTAAAAAGTCTTACCATAGCTTGATGGGGGGTTGCCTAGGGCTGGTTTTGAATTAGTCTGTTCTGTCTTAAGTATTCTTTCAGCTGCTAAATTAATGCAGAGCAGACAGGTTCAAAATGCCAGACATAGGTATGTCCATCAAGCCGTTATATTTACCGTGATTATCCTCATATGTCTCAGCACCGGGGGCTGTCTTAGCCTGGTGCAGAAAGGATGGCAGTGTTGGTGCCAGGCAGGCCTTGGTGAGGCCACAGCAAAGTTGGGGGGAGGGGGCTACCACCGTGAAGGCCTTTGTCCTTGTTGGCACAACTCTTCCTCTCTCAGAATTGGCACTTGAAGGAAGAGCTTATCTAATACTTGCAGTGCATAAGTAGATTGTGGTTGAAAGAGAAGCTCTACCTCATGCAGCTTGTCAGGTAGTACAGCCTTCATTGTGCTAATGAGAAAAAAAAATGTTTCCGCCTAGGAATTTTATGGTTACTGGCTTGCAAGATATCGACAAATGCCGACAGCAACTTCATGATATCAGTGTTCCTTTGGAGGTTTTTGAGTAAGTATTTGATATCTCATTGTTTCAGCTGTAAGTGACTGCTGATACTGTTCTTAGAAGAGCCACCTTGCCTCTGTTTATACTTAGAACTAGTGTTTACTAGAAAGTCAGTTGCTAAACTCTGGGGAGCCCTTGATGTTAAAATGGTCCACTTTAGGAACTGTGGGAGTGTTTGTAACACCTCTGGAGATTTGAGGAGGCTGCTAATAAAGATGGTTTAATGTTACACTTTTCCCTAGTTACTTTTACCCTAGCTGCATCTCCAGCAGCCGCTTAATTTGGTTGTATCCTCTCTGAAATGTTTCCAGCATTTGTGTGAAGACAGAACTTGTTTCTGGATGCCAAGAGCTGACTGATCTCATGTGGTTGTAGCAGCTTGTTTGTACACTTAAATGTCAGTCAACATGTTCGTAACTGCAGTTTGATACATGCTCTCGTGTGTGTTTCAGAAAGGGCCCATAGATGCATTATGCGTGTGATTTCCTTTTTAGAGTGTGTGAGCATTGCTGCCACATCTAACTTAAATTTATTTCCTCAGATACATAGACCAAGGTCGCAATCCTCAGCTGTATACAAAGGAATGTTTGGAAAGGGCTTTAGCTAAAAACGAACAGGTGAAAGGCAAAATTGACACAATGAAGGTAAGATGAAAATATATGTTTACAGATATATCCACAAATATATCTCTACCTTTATTCCTTAATAATGGTGATCGTATTAAAGCAGCCAGAAGGGCAGTGGAGCTCTTAGACTTTTTAGTTTATGTGGAAGGCCTTCATTATTTATAGCTGAAGTATCGAATTGTGGAACAAGCACTCAACACTCAAAGCTTCAGTGCTCTGTCTGTCGCAGCTGGCTCATACGATTGCGTTCAGTGTTAGTTCAACTTAGCCGTGCATTTCGATGGATTCGCCCTAACTTAAGACCTATTCCTTTAATTGGATCTACTCGAAGTAGGACTAACAGTGGGCGCATTTCATACCGTCATAGTTCTGCAGGTAGTTGCACAGTGCACCTCCTTACCTGCACTGAGGGCCTGTTGCTAAGTACAGTGGCACCTCGGCTCACAAACGCCTCAGTTCACAACCAAATAGGCTCACGAACAGAAATTTCATTAAAAAATTGCCGCAGGTCGTGAACTCCGCATCGGGTGGCGATCACAAGCGCACCCGCCTTCCCAAATTTTTGCGAGTAAAAAAAATAGTTGCAGAACGGATTAACCTCATTTACATTGACCCTTATGGGGAAATTTGGCTTGGCTCACGACCAATTTGGGTCACGACCAGAGTTTCGGGACGGATCAAGTTCGTGAGCCGAGGTTCCGCTGTATCCAGCTAAATAACTGGATGTGGCATATCTATTATTGGGACAGAACTTAACTCCAGAATGTAGCCATGGTGCTGGCATTGCAAGCAACAGGTATGAAGGCTTATGGTCAAATGTATAGGTATATGTAGCAAGATGGATGTTGCCTCATCTTTAACTATTGGCTCTAATTAAACTGTTCATGAAATGAGAGTTTGTGCATGCAGAGATAATTCAGAGTGTGGTGGAAGCTATCCAGGCTAAGTAGGTGGTTTCTCCGTCCTCGGGTAATACCTGTGCAGTTTTGTTTATTTATTAGTTTATTTTTTTGGCATATTTATATGCCGCCCCCTTGCAAACAAGCCTCGGTGCGGCTAACAAGTTGCCTGTACATATTTGCGGGCTTTGTTACCATGGCGTTCTTCTGGCTCAGCTCTCTGTGGGAGGCCCTGCCTTTCCGCTGTTCACTTTCAGCCTAGCATGTTGACTCCAGAAAGTACTGCTGGAGAGCTGTGTGGCCCCATGGCCTTAATGGGGTCCCACGGGGGTCTGTCTCGTCGCCCATCATTTGGAGCATCTCTCAGAAATTGCAAGCGAAGTTATCTGGGGATTTCAAGTGAGGCCTTGCCAGTATTCTGATGGCTTCCACTTCAGATGAGGAAGCGGACGTACTAAATCTTGGCAAGAGGCTAGCTGAGGGCCTACAAGCTGAAGCTCAGAGATGACACTTGGCGTGGACAAGGCTGAAGTGGTGTTTGGCCATTTGTTTACTTGAGGTGACGTGCTCAGCATGTTGCAATGGGGTCTCACGATTTGGGGGTACTCCTGGATCCAGTTTCAGCCCTGGAGGCCCATGTGACTGGGCCCCCTGCCACCTGATGCCAGTGCAGCAGCTGCAACCCCTTCTGGGCAGGGGTATCTTGGCCACAGCTGTCTGCCCTCTGGCAGCCTCTGGCTTAGACTCCCGTAAAAGGGTTAGAGGCAATTCAGCTTTTATTTTGGAAATCACACCGAATGTGTTTTACACTGGTGGGGAGGATATAAATCGTAGTAATGAAACATCTGAGGCCGCAAATAAGACTCATTACTCACTATAGATCTGATGCACGACGGAGGAACCCTGTGACCAGTTTTGTGGGGCCTGCCGTCCTTTTGACTGGCCTTCTCAAGAGGTGACACACTGCACTACCCTGACAAACTCCTTCTGAGGCTAGAAGAGTTCTCAAAGCTGCTGGGCAGACGTGAGAGGTGGCTGAGTGCCTTTTTCAGTAGAAGAACGGAGGACCAATTATAATGATTCTGTCTGGTTCTGTTGTTTTCAGTTCTAACAGAAAGCCCAGTGTGCTTACATGAATTTGTTTCTTATTCTAGAAATTCAAAAGCTTATTGATTCAAGAGCTGACCAAAGTGTTCCCAGAAGACATGGCAAAGTACAAAGCTATTCGAGGTGAAGACCCTTCTCCTTAATTACGCCGTCAGTTATCCGGCATTCATGGCTAGACCCTGCCAGTCAGCAGTTGTGATAATATTTGACGTAACCAGAAGAATGAAGATGTTCTGCTCAACAGAAGCGTTTATTCAATATTGTTTCTTGTCAGGATGGAATTGTATTTTTCTGTGCTGCTTTAGAAACCTTTAAGGTTTCCTAAAGATTTCAAATAAGAAGCCAAAAATTTTCTCTTTAGTGCGACTTCAGGTCCATATCTGAGTTGAAAGCCATCAGTTTTGCTTTTTGTAAGATACTGTTTGAATGATTCAACTTAGCTGCCTTATATAAAGATAGGTGGGGTCAGGATCATGACCTCATCTATTGAAGCACTTCAACTTACAAAATGAAACAGAATAAACACACTCTCTTCCTGGACAATTTAAAGGTCTGGGCATGGTTTTTGGATTATACTTTAGCCTGCTGAAACAGTACAAAATTGATTTTGTGGCTCTAATAATAATATTTGTAATGTACATAGGATATTTAAGATAAATTTGTGAGTAATCTTTTGAACATTCTTGGTTTTGTATGGTTAATGAAAAAAGTCAGTCAATGAACTGTATGACATTCTCACTATGGCAACTTGTACAGTAAAGACTTTGAAATAAGTTTTTTTCCTTTCGCGGTGGTCTCTTAGACTTTTGTGCCGTACATGTTCCAACACAGCTCACAATCATGAGGACTGACTGCCTTAATTTTATGCAACAAAGGAAACAACAAACAACATACATATCACAAAAATATAGTTCCAATAAGGTTGTTTCATGCACGTTCATCTTTCGACAATTGTAGCAGCCATTGTTGACTTCAGTGGAAACAAGCCATTTTAGGTAACCAGTGGAGACCCCCTGCATATTTTCTCAAGTCCAGTATTTTTTTCATTTGGGTGGTTTTATTAGTTAAGTTGTAAAGTATAACGTTAGTCCTGGCCTCTGGATTATTAATTAATTAATTAATTAATTAAAACATTTATATGCTGCCCCATCGCAACAAAGCCTCAGGGCGGCTCACAACAAAAATTAAAATACAATAAACCAATAAAACATATCCATTTATCCCACCCCCCTCGGTGCATCTCAGCATAAATAACTAAATACAATAACTAAACAAATACAATAAATAACTAAACACAAACTATAAACCAACTCAGACTACCAATTAAAATAAATAATACAATAAATAAATACAATAAATAACACAAACTATAAACAAACTTAGACTAACAATTAAAATAGGACTTAAATAAAAAGGTCTTTGCCTGGCGCCGAAAAGCATACAACGACAGCGCCAGGCAAACCTCTCCAGGGAGCGCATTCCATAGTTGAGGCGCCACCGCCGAGAAAGCCCTCCTCTGGGTGCTCACCCACTTAACCTTCACGGAAGGCTCCCGGAGGAGGGCCGCCATTGCAGATCTTAGGGGCCGGGAGGGCATGTAGGGGTGTAAGCTGGCAAGGGGCGGCATAGAAATTTTTCTAATAAGTGGTCCATTAGGTATCCGGGTCCCAAGCCGTTTAGAGCTTTATAGGTCAACACCAGCACCTTGAATTGGGCCCGGACTTCAACTGGGAGCCAGCGGAGCTGACAGAGGCCTGGGGTTATATGAGAATAACGCCCAGTCCCTGTCAGCACCCTGGCAGCTCTATTTTGTACCAACTGAAGTATCCGGACCGTCTTCAAGGGCAGCCCCACGTAGAGCGCGTTACAGAAATCCAATCGGGAAGTCACCAACACGTGTGTTACTGTCGCCAGGCAGTCATAGTCCAGGAAGGGATGCAGCTGATGTACCAGCTGAAGCTGTAGGAAGGCACTCCTTGCCGCCGCTGTCACCTGGGCCTGTAACGACAGCTCCGGGTCGAGTACTCCCAAGCTGCGGACCTTGTCCTTTAGAGGGAGTGCAACCCCGTCCAGGGCAGGGCTCAAGTCACCTACCCAGGAGCTCGAATCACCCACCAACAGAACTTCTGTCTTATCTGGATTGAGCTTCAGTTTATTGGCCCTCATCCAGCCCATTACCTTGGCCAGGCACCGGTTCAGCACAGCCACCACCTCACCTGGATCGGTGGAGAACGAGAGGTAGAGCTGGGTATCATCAGCGTACTGATGACTCCACAGCCCACACCTCCTGATGACCTCGCCCAGTGGTTTCGTGTAGATGTTAAAGAGCAAGGGGGACAAAATGGACCCCTGCGGTACCCCATGGCATAGCTTGCCGTCTTCCTTCTAGGCGTACTTTTCCCTTTGTTGTTTTTCCCTTGTTTCAGCCCCTAGTCTTGCTGTTTTTCCTTTCCTTCCCACTCGTGCACACACACGGAGCACACCTTTTAGGACTGTGGCTTGGATGGCAGAGTAGGGGGGAAAAACATTTTTTCCGTTTGGGGGAGCTGTGGGCATTTGCGCTTCCTTTGGGGCTAGGGAAAGATGTGTATCTGGATACAAACCAATACAGTCCTACTCAGAAGAAATTGATTTTCATGCAAAATGCTCCGAAGTGTAACCTGAAGTGGGTATTGATTGTGCTTCTATGTAACCAGTTATATGGACTTCTTTGGAGTCGACCCTTTCAGTGCTTGAGCAGCTAGGCTGAAGTGGCTCTGTGGAAGCCATTTTGTGGTGTTGCCGACAACAGTTTCTTAAATTTCCAAATGTGCTATTGGTTCAAAAAAGGTGGTGGATAGAGCTGTATCCTTCCCTTCCTGACATTCTCCTTTCTCCGTTCTACTACCCCATATTTCTGAGTCTGTCTAGCCCCCTCCAGCCATAAGTTCTACTACCCAGTCTATACTTAGAATCTCCCACCCCAACAGAATCATGCACTATATTGTGAATTTCATTTTTGGAAATGAATAATGGTAGATGTTCAATCCAGCTCACCTGTGGGGGGTTCTTATGGATAAATAACTGTTTATAAATAAATATAAATTAGGCTTTCAGTTGATATGATCCATTAGCTACAATAATGGAAGAATTTAGCCAATGTAGTCTGTGTTGAAGATTACGATTGACCTACAACTTCAAGCATGGCCAATTATTTATTTATTTGCTGCCTATTTTGCCAGCAGCATCCCTAGGCAGCTCACAGTATTAAGGACTCGGGAGGCATCTATAGGTGTAGACGGTCCTTCAATTAGCACTCCCTCCTTTTCTTGCTGTGTGTGATAGTGTTAGAGCTGCTTGAATTATCCCCATCATTCTGCCTCATCTCCTAACAGATTTTACTCCGCATAGCTGTACAATATTGCGCAAGCCCCCACTTTCTCTGGAGTTGTTGGCCTCTGGTTTTTTGTTTTTTTTTAATTAAAATTTTAAACTAACACTAAAAACATCAAACATCACATACATCGGATTCACTGAGTCAACCCCCTACTACATATTTTTTAAACATTCTAAAGTCAAATTCAAATCAATTTATAATAATTTGAAAACATCTCTAAGTTTATGCCAAGTCCCGTTTCTCCAGCCAGTTATAGAAAGAATCCCAAGTTCAATAGAAGTCCGTATCTTCTTTCTCCTTCAATGATAAAGCCAATCTATCCATTTCTGCGCAGTCCAAGATCTTTCTTACAATCAATCCATCGGTGGGCAGCTCCTCACTTTTCCAATATGGAGCAAATGTAATCCTCGCTGCTGTGATCTCTGGTTTTTCTTCTCTCTACCCCTCAGCCCCCGACATACCAGTATCTCAATCACATCATTTAATGTGTGCAAATGTTCAGTAAGCATCGCCCACCTACGTCTACTTTCTGCCCTTCCAGGCCACAGGTGCCGTTCTCTCTCTCCTCTCGAGCTAATTAACCCACTTCTGCTCCCTTCCAAGAGCACCAGATGGATTCCAGCCAAATCTAGAAAGCCCTTCAATGGATTTTTAATGCTCTTGTTACTGCACAATGTCTGAAGAAAGGTCCCGGAGTGAAAGTAAGCTTCGAAGGTCTTCAGTGGCAGCTTTTGACAAACTGATCATTGGCACAACTGGGGGCCATAAACTTTGTGTTGTGTGTGTGTGTGTGTGCGTGCCTGTGAGAGAGATTGAGAGAGGGACAGAGGGAGGGAGGGCTGGAGCTCTCTTGCCTGCAGGAAGAACCAAAGATGCAAGTTAATTCTGCAAATTAAACTATGGTATACTCGAGAAACATTTAGACTTTGGACAGGTTGGGAAAGATACTTTTCCTTTAGTAATTTAACGTGTGAGTTGCAATATTGCTCCAATTATCCAGTTGACTTCCTCGGCTTGTCACAGTATTGCATTAAGTGTCATATGTTACTGGGGTTAATGATGGTCTTTGATGGGCCTCTGGGAGGACGTCTCTCACCACCAGATCTGCTCTGGGGACAGCGGACACCTCCCCACCCCAAACCTCAAAGGAATAGTTTTTGGAAGTTGCGTAGGAGAGCCATTCCATGCACACAATTATCACTACGTGCACCCTAATGGTTACTCAGGTTGCATCATCTGGACCAGGACTAGGTTCAAAATGATCAGCTTAATTATCTTAACCAGCATCCAAAGCAATGAAGTTGGTTGTCTTGTATTACAACAAAAATGGCTACTATCACTAATCATGATGCTGCCCGGAGAAAGCTCCCCGTTGTAACCCTTGTGCAGGCAGCTTTGCAGAGCTGCTGGCCTTTGAGGGGTGCCGCTGTTACAAAAAGCAGAATGTATGCAGATCAACAGTTTGCTAATGAGAAGCTGCACCTCCCTACTGCCACTGCCCATAAATAAAAATTCTGATGATGGGTTCATTCCTTCTAAATCGGGAAGGAGCCGCACTCTCAAGCCAAACTATACCCCACCCGTTCTAGCCGTTTTCATCTCCATCGGTAACAGGTCTCAATGGCTCATTCGAGACACACAGAAATACTTCTTGTTACAGCAGAGAGGTGCGCTGCTCTCCCCTGCCCACAGCCACACGGAGGATCGAGCTCTGCTCAGGCAGAAGAAGGAAGCCCCAACGCAAAGTTGGCTTGTCACTGTCCCGCTTGTTGCTTTGACACTGGGAGCCCTCACTCTGCTGCAGCCAGTCTGCCCAGCTCTCCCATCTCCTTTTTGCTGTAGTCGAAGTCTACAGATTTATCTTGGTAGCCTAAAACGATATTAGACAGGCCGAAGTGATAAGCAACCTTGGCAAATCGTTGTGACGGGAAAGCCCTTGCTGGATAAATGGGAAGGCCAGTGGAACCCCTGAGGGGCAAATTCAGTTGGTGGTGGTGTGACCCAGGTTTGAGCTACATGCCCAAAATTTCCTTGTAAGTTTTCTCTTCCAGGAACCAGACTCCGTGGTAGCTGTAAGAATCTGTGGATCCCCCCATGCGTTGTGTCACTTCTCAGCAGTTGGGACTTCAAAGTGATGTCCACTGTTCTCTTATCTCATAAGCCTTTGTTTAACTTCCCCATGACAAATATTAACCCAAGCTTTGTACCCACAGGCAGTGTATCTTTGAATGAATTCCAGCTTTGAGCTATTGTCTCCAGCTGGCTGATTACAGGAGTCCTGAGAACCCTTCTTCCATGCTTAGGAAAGGGTACGACTGATAGCTCTCGTGTCTCTTAAACAAACCCACCAATGTTGTAGCACAAATCTGCCAGGTCAAAGAGACTTTCTCCTTCCTTTGCCATGCATAACTGTCTAAAGGGTTTCTCAGCTCTCTGCAGCAGAATCTAGAGGGGTGTCGGAAAAAGGGGAAGCACACACCCTCCTGCTCCACTTTGGGAAGTGGTTCTCTCTGTGGAAGTACACAGTGGCTACAGCTTTGCATGCATGGAGGTCCCAGGGTGGAGGGCACTGTATTATCCTGCTGTCCATCCTACTTTGCAGTGAACATAATGAAGGAGGCTTCCAATCTCACTTTGGAAATCAGATGACCTTCACCCAGAGAGATTGGGTTGGTGATCTCTCAAGAGGCACGAGAGCCCATAAAACATGCTTTTTGGGTTGCCTGGCTGGGATGAGGCTGTGAGGTACCATATTTCAGTTCTTTTCTGGAGATTCCTGTAGGTGGTCCATGCCTGGTGATGCAGCTCTTGGAGGGTTGCAAAGATCCAGCTTGGATCTCATGCTTTTTAAGGTTTACATAAAACCACTGGGTTTCACATGGACAGATCTATATGAAAACTCTTGTACAGGGACGTGGACGTGGACTGTGGTATCTTCAACATTTTGGTGTCACAGAAATCCTCTTGCTAAGTCCCATCAGATCTTAGAAAGTTGTTCTGACCGGTTGGAACACGACTCGACTCAGGGAGAGATTCTGGTAGCAAGAGCAAATGCAAGATCCACTCATTAGGTATTTCTGTAATAGAGAGGAAACGGGTGTATAATATGTCGGTATTTATGGTTCCCCAAACTGACAAATAAAGACAATTGTTCTAGAAAATGATCTATGTAGGATCTAGATTTAGTTTCCTGTAAAACAGGTAAACTTTGTTGATCACAGGATCGCTCATACTTTCTTGATCCAATCTGAAAGGGGTGACTCATACAATCACAGAATAGTAGAGCCAGAAGGGGGCAGAAGGTCATGGGATCCAACCCTCTGTTATTGCAGGACACTAAGTTACACCATCCCATTCAGATGACCGTCCAGACACTTCCTGAATGCCTCCAACGAGAGAGAGCTCACAACTTCCCCAGGTATTCGGTTCCATGGTCATCCTGCTCTGACAGTGAAGAAATTCTTCCTAGTGTCCAGTGTAAGTCTGGTTCCTTTTAACATAAAAACACTGGTTCCTAGTGTTCTGTGTCCTGCACTCTGGGATGGATGAGAAGAGGTCTTGTCCTTCTTCTTCCAGGTATTTGTACAGTGCTATCACACCCCTGCTCAGTCTTCTCTTCTTGAGGCTGAACATGCCTAATTCTCTCCATCTTTCCTCACAAGGCTTTGCCTCCAGTCCCCGAAGCTGAGGTAAGTGTGATTCTTCTTACAAGGTCTGGCTAACCTTCTGCAGCTCAGACACATTCAGCTTGTCTGAATCTTCTCTCTGACATATTCCACTGTGAGCTTGACTGGATACCATTTCCCTGCCTTGCTTCTGTCAATATCGTTATATCTCTCCACAGCTTTGTAAAGACTCGAGGAGAGGAGCAAGTAGCAGGCAGTTCAGCCTTCTGTATCTTATGTGTCAGTGTCTGTCTTTGAACTGAACTTGAGTCTTGTAATCCCATCTGTCTCTTTATTTCCTGAGTGCTTTTTCTTTTGTTTCATTTTTTTTTTTGGTGGAGTCTTTCAGCTTCTGAACAAAACCACATCCATCTTTGGTTCTTCCCGTTCTACATCTGTTTTTTAAAGTTATGGTCCTAGATAATAATAAGAACACGATCGAATACAAGAATGAATGAACTATTTCCCCCCATTCTCCCCCAAAAAGTCACCCAGAGTGGCTTACAAAGAAATATGATGGTCGGCAGGTCAATGGTGGCATTTTATATGGTAAGAGAATTCATTCCCACTCATCTGGGTGGCTCTTTCTTCTTCTGCCTTCATCCCAATGAACCCACATTTCTCCATTCCATGGATGACTACGCTTTTGAAGAGTTTGCCTCAGGGGGCCTTTCCCACCCTCCTCCAGTGTTTTATGTAAGAAAACTCCTGGAAGGGGAGTCCACCTCTTCCTGTTTCTCCAAGAGCTCTCTGTGGGAGGCCAGTGGTCCAATTTTTGTGGGTGCAGCCATTATAGCCAGTCAGGAACTGTGGGAGATTGCAAACCTTTCCGGATCCCTGGTTGCCTTTACTGCTCCCCATGACCAAGCAAAGTTCTGATGGGGTTGCCACTGGCTGCAGGAAGGATTGGCTGGCAGTCTGGAATTTCGGGAGGTTTGCAAGTTGCCCTAGGGTCACGAAATGCCCTCTTTTACAGAGGGTAGTCCTTTATTTGGAAGAGTTGATGGTGGACCGTCCTCTGTTTTATGGTGTCCTCTATCTGGAGGGCTTTCCAGTCCAAAGCCTGGTTTACAGCAAAAGAACTGGGCATGGGACTGAGTGAGAAACAGGGTTCACAACCTTCCACCCTGCAGTGACCTGTACTCTGTTTCGATTTAAATTGTAATTATCATGAAATTTGCATGCACATATATAATTAACTCATGTAGTTTTTATGCAAATAGCTGTCCCTTTGGCAACACATTTCCTCTTTTCCTAATGGGCCATTCCTGCGTGTGTGTGTGAGAGAGAGAGAGACAGAGAGAGATTTTGGCAATTTTTCTTCATCGCTGGACTGATCCTCACTTGCCATGGTGGACAAGCAACCAGGATGAACTGGGACAAGGAAGGCATAAGAATGGTTCAAACATTTCCTTTCTCTGGGGAGTTTTGCCCCACCATCCAGTGATTCCGGTCATCCTAGACAGTAAGTCTTTTTGGCTGGTGAGAGATGATCCAGTTGTATAATGATCCATTTGGAAGCACTGATGAGGTTCGGCTGGATTCTCCACGCTTGGCTGTAAACTCAGTCCTCTTGTCTGTTAGATATGTCTGCATGCTGAGCAGAAGCGGCTGGAGCCCGGGGTCAGACTAGATGTCCTGGGAGACTCCTTCTGGCTCACTCTGCTTCTATGTTTCTATATCTGGACTTGCACTCCGTGCGTATGGCCTCCATTTCTCTGACATTTGAAGAGATATCTGTGTTATCCAAAGTGGCAGGCACTTATTGAATGCTGACATGTCTCAATTTAAAAAGCCCTGCAAATTCTTTGAGGACATTAGAAAAACATTTAGTGCCCAACTACCTATTTTAATATCTTATCTAAAGATAAGGCATACTGTCTAAATTGTTCTAATGATTTGTTATTGTTTTCACTGGTCTTATGCAAGCCATGCTGGGAACTCTCTGTGTGTGTGTGTGTGTGTGTGTGTACATATATAAGCAATATATGCACCCACCTCTACTAAAGACTTGCTTTTTATTGAAAGAGTGAGAAAATCACCCAAGAGCTCCTACCGACCTCTTCCTAGCTTGCGTTCCATGTTCCTTTGTTTCTTATCATCGAAAACAATTTCTTCGCCCTTCTCTTGGCCATCTCTGTCTGCATGTTTCTTTTTGGCTGCCTCGCTCTTTCTCTCTCTGCCTTCTAAGGTGCGGAAAAGCTCTTCTTTGTTTCCACGGCATTGTTCCTCTGACCCAGCTGGGCTCTCCATTTTTCGTGCCATACTCTGATGACTGGGTAGAAGGCGTGGGAAGGAAGGGAGAGCTCCTGACTAAGATGTTTTGGAACTTCTAAATTTGAACTGTGAGGTCTGCAGTCTTCCTGAAAAAGTACAGGCTGTATCTAGCCCGCATTCCTGGGCTGGTGCCCACTTGTCCTCACTCAGCACAAAACCTCGTTTAGGCAAGCCAAGGTGACATAAGCCACGCCAGCATCTTTCTTTGCGGCCATCTCTGCGCAGCAATATCGCTTTAGGCGTTTAGGGTACGGTCCTGGGTGGATTTTCTGGAGAAATTCCCCTGGAATCCGCGAGATTGTTCCAAATAAATGTGACTAGGATTGAACGGCGTGGGACGTGCTCACTGCATATCTAGCAGAGCAGAAAGATTTTGGCAACATTAAGAACTGCAGAGGGACAGGCAGGCAGGTTTGTCTCATGGGGCACAAGTACTAGGAAGGCCTTCAAAGTCAGTTGCTCACTGGGCAGGTTCTTGGGCAGGAGAAAATTGGGGGTGTGGTTTGAATCGTCCCCCTTGGGCACCAAAACACCGTGAGCCGGTGTTAAAGACTCAGGTGGGTGAATTGCATGACAAAACTCAAAGCATTGCAGATTTTGTAAAACTTCTCCTTCTTTTTCTTTTGTTCTATAGGTTTGTTCAAAATTAATTTTAGGATGGCTTCATTCATTCATTCATTTAATTTTTTTCTGGAGTGTCCCTTACTGTGGTCTCGGGGTGGTTTAACAATAAGACAATATAAAACAAGACAAAACACAGCGTCCTAATAAAATTTCCACCCAACAATAAAACCCCAATTCAAACAATCAAATTTTAAAACATTGGGAGAATAAAACGGTTTTAGTCTGGTAAGAATAAAGTGATGGCGCCAGGCAAACCAATCTGGGGAGCAAATTCTACAATCGGGGTGTCACCACAGAGAAGGCCCTTCTCCGGGTAGTCACCCTCCTGATCTCCTTCAGGGTAGAAGCATTGTGCAAGATTAAGAGCTAGGTAATAAATCAATGCACGATAAAATTCTCTAAAGCTAGAAAAAGAGAGAAAACATATAGATGACAAGGCATGTTTGGCAAAAACAGATGTCCTTCCAAAGCATTCCTGAAGACATGCAAAAAAGGTAAAGGTCAAGGTTTCCCCTTGACGTTACGTCCAGTCATGCCTGACTCTAGGGGGCGGTGCTCATCTCCGTTTCCTGGCCGAGGGAGCCAGCGTTTGTCCGCAGACAGTCTCCGTGGTCGTGTGGCAGCATGACTAAACACCGAGGTGCAGGAACGCTGTTACCTGCCCACCAAAGTGGCACCTTTTCATCTCCTTGCATTTGCGTGCTTTCGAACTGCAAGGTTGGCAGGAGCTGGGACGGAGCACGGGAGCTCACCCCGTCTGCAGATTCGAACCGGCGACCTTTCAATCACCCAGCCCAGCAGCATAGCAATTTAAACCACTGCGCCATCTGTATGCAAAGGAAGGTCTTAAAGAGCTCTCCATGGAAGTTGATTCTGGAGGTGTGGGGCCACCACTAAAGAGGCCTTCTTCTTTGTACTCAGCAACTGTTTCAACAAGAAGGACCTTGTTGAGGACTTCAAAGTACAAGCTAGGAGAAGACAGATCTGCAAAAGATGTAGCCCAAACCATTTCAGGCTTTAAGGGTGGAAGAATGCACTGGCCGGGGGATCGGACCGCATTCCCATGAAAGTTGAGACCGGAAAATGGCCCACAGTTCCCAGGATGTCCCAGCCAGGAGCACAGGGTTGGATCTTCCATTGATTAAGGCTGCTGACCTGTGCCAACTTACCTGGTCCAGCACCACTGAACTGGATAGGGCCTACTTCTCAGCCGCATTGATAGGATCATGGATAAGCCACATGTCCCGAGGGTTGGGCATTGTAAAGTGTCTCCCACTTCTGGTGTGTGAGAAGCCCAGGGGGAAACACAAGATGTGCTGAGTTTCCTTTGCATGTGAAATAGCTGGACACCGATGATGCTTGCACTTTACGTACAAATATACGAGCAGAGAAAAGAGGAGACAAGGGTATCTAGCCTCTTAGAGGAATAAAACTACTTGCTTCAGGTCCCCTCGGGCACCTGCGCCGCAAGGATGCATCAAGTCAAGCTCGCTTGCAGCTTTCTCTGCCTCTTTGCCTTCCCATCCAAGCCGCTCACTGTGACCTGAGCCCTTTTTGTCTCCCAGCCAAAAGTGGGCCTGTGAGGAAGTGCTTTTCACGAATATGGATTCATCAGCATCACCATCATCATCCATTCGAAATTTATTATGGCATAAGCTTTCACCGACTGTAGCATAATAAATCCATTAGCCTTAAAACTGCCATGGCCTTTTTATTGCATTTGCTGCAACAGATTAACACGGCCATCTTTCTGCAAAGAAAGCAAGGCACTTGAGCATGTGAGAAATGCTTGGCTGCCGAGCAATCGCAGGTCCAGCCGTGAGCGGCGCTGGGAATGGGGTGAGCCGTTTGCCCAGGGGGAATAGTTCCTGCCCTCCCCACCTTCTTCTTCACCCCCTACTTTGAACCTGGACTGAATCATACCCCACATACGGCGGTTCTTTGGAGTATTGTAAGAAACAGGTTCATTCTCCCTTCCTGTGTCTCACCAATCAGTTCCTTCCGGAAGGTAAACAAGGGCCAATTCCTCCCAGGGAACTGTTCGAGAAGAGATGAGTGCCGAAGAGAAGGTTTGCAGATCTTCGGTATTTAGCTTGCACGTTTTTTTCTGAGACGCAGGCAGAGAAAAACTGCTGGGTAGGCAGATTCTGTATTCATGAAAACCTTCAAAGTCAAACGAAGTGTGACTGATATTTCAGGCTGAAGGGCCGTCTAGTTTAGAGAACTATTGTCGCCGTTGTTCATTTCATTTCTGAACTGCCTGGTAGCAGTGCTGGGGACTCCCGGAGCCGATCTGGGAGCAAATGTTGGGTGCAAGTGTTGGATGATCTTGGCCCTTGTGCCTTCCCAACGCATTTGAACTGCAGCCCCCAGAATTCCCAATCAAGGGTCCTGCTGGATGGGAATTCTGGGAGTTGTAGTCCAAATGCCTCTGAAGGCCACCATGTTGGGGAAGGCTGGCATATGAGATGTGTTGAATGCGGGGGGTTGGGAGGGAGGTTCAAGGGGGTGGGGGCAGGATAGGATAGGGAGGAGGGGGTTGTGATAGGGGGAAGGGAAGAGAAGGCTGCAGCTCTTCTTTTTGGCAGGAGGGAGGTCGGGGGGGGGGGGAGTCAAGGGACATCCAAATAACAGCATAGCTTTGCTTGACTAAATCCTGGTTGAAGAAAAGGGCTTCAATGCATCAGTGAGAGAAGTGCAGATGGGAACATCGGGGGGGGGGGTTACAACTTCCCCACCTCCCCACACAGACACCCCACCACCACCTCCCTTTTGTCTGTTGAAGGCGGCTCTTGAGACTTCAGACTTGACTCTGAAGGGAAATGGGTCTCTTCAGCCTGGAGAAGAGGAGACTCCGAGGGGATCTGTTGGCGACATACAGGTATGTGAGGGGATGTCACATGGAGGGGGGTAGAGACCTGCTCTCCCCTGCAGAGGAAGGCAGGATGCGCTCCAACGGAGCAAAGCTCAGGGAACCCAGGTCCCATTTGGATGCCAGGAAGCACTTCCTGACAGTTGGGACCCCCAGGGAATGGAATGGGCTTCCACGGGAGGTGGTTGAGGCCCCATCGGTGAGGGTGTTCAAAGACAGGCTGGACATGCACATGGTGGGCATGTTGTGAGTGGAGCCGGCTGGTGCCAGAGGTCAGACTAGATGGCCCAGGAGGCCCCTTCTGACTCACTCTGTTTCTCTGTTTCTGTGACTCGATCAGTTTTTGCAATGACTTGAGACTTGACTCGAGAGTTGGAGGAAAACACTGGAACACATCACTGTCAATGCAATTTACAACAATGACTGTATCTTGCTCATCAGCCTGCACTGGATTCCAGGAAACAAGAGATACTTGGCCAAACAAAGACTCATCAGGTTCTCACTCGGATGCTTCCCTGAAATTGTCATCTCAGTAGAAGCACAAAGTAGAGCACACGGAGGGCTGAAGCCAAGTGTCTGCTCCTACCAAGCTGCAAGGCCACGGGTGGGTTCACACAACATGAAAGCAATGCTGGGTGGTTGGCTGCGCAAGTTGGCCTGCCGTGTCATCCAAGCCCTGTTGTATTTCTGCACGGTGGGTTTGGTTTCTCGGAACCAGAGACAGGAACAACGGAGTATGTCATGGAGCTCACAGCCACAGACTCTCAGACCAACACACTTCAGCAGATGCAAAGATAAAATTGAGAGGAGGCTGCCAATTAGCTAAGCCACCTTGAGTTTCTTGCAGAGAGAAACAAGGCGGAATCTAAGGAGAGACTGAGAGAACTGGGTATGTTTGGCCTTGAGAAGAGAAGACTGAGGGGGGACATGATAACCCACTAGAAGTACCCCAAAGGCTGTCAGAAAGAGGAAGGTCAAGGTCTCTTCTTGCTGATGCCGGAGTGTAGGACACGGAATAATCAGTTCCAGTTGTGACAACCCTGATTCAGGCTGGACATCAGGAAAAGCTTCCTCACTGCCAAAGCAATGGGACAGTGGAAGCAGCTGCCTGGAGAGGTTGTGGGCTCTCCCACACTGGAGACATTCAGGAAGAAACTGGGCAGCCCTCTGAGTGGGATGGTGCAAAGGTGTCCTGCAACAGCTGGGGGTGGACTTGATGGCCTTCATGGCCCCTTCCAACTCTACTATTCTATGATACGTAAATGAGACCACACAGTGGCTTTAGTATGGCTCCATGTAGGGCATGGGTCCTCAAACTATGGCCCAGGGGCCGGATCCAGCCCACCATACCTGTTTATCCGGCCTGCCATGGCCATTTGGGCATGTTGCCCACCTCGCCCCATGTGCGGGAGGCAGCGGTTTGCTCGCTCGGAGCAAACGATCTCCAAGAGAGCAAGCCGCTGCCTCGTGCACCTGCCTCACGGTGTGTGCCCACCCCACCTAGCCTCCCCTCGCCATGCGCCCTGCCCCTGCCACAGCGCACGCACCCGCATGCGCCGCCCCCACCCCTGCCCCTTGCCGGCCCACGTGCACGGCCGGCACCGCCTCTCTGGACCGCGCAGCACCGGCAGCTTTCAACTGGCCCCCTGGTCAAAACGTCTGAGGACCCCTGACATGGGGTTTACTCGTTGCAGAGTTTACTGAAAGCCACATGGTTTAGCTTGTTGCCCGAAGCCCATGATGTGCTAAACTACAACCAAGCCCAAAAGCTGCACAGCCGCTTGGTCAGCGTGGGCTTAAAGAGCTGAGCACGCTCACCCGTTAGGAGAAAAGCAGAAATCTTCCTGCGTGCTTCGCTCATTGCGCAAGCCTTCATCCTGCCCGGTCGTATTGGTCTTCTAAATTGAAAACAAACCAACTCTGAAAAGCTTTCCTTGTAGCAAAGTGCTCAAAGACTTCAGGCATGTTAGAATGCAATCCTACCATAGTTACTTGCAAGTAAATTCCATTGAACAAACTGGGATTTACTGCTGAGTAAACACCCTTACATTCCAGCAGCAAGTCACTATCAGGGGGTATTTTTTTAAAATGAGGCCATCAGAAGAGAATCCCTATTGTAGGGTTACTTTGCTACTGATTTTTACAGTGGTGTTTAAGCCAGCTGCTAAGGGAGTAATTTGAAAAACACCCAAGCCTGAAATTGTGTTCTCTGTTTCTGCTATGGAAGTGAATGTGAAATAATAAAGCAATGTAAAAATAATAAAGCAATGTAAAAATAATAAAGTGTTTGTTTTATCTTTGTGTATTCTCTATTGTTTGCCTAATATCTACTATATTACTGTATAATTATAGTATTATTTTATCATTGTAAGCTGCCCTGAGCCGTTATCAGAAAGGACAGGGTAAAAAATGTTTTAAATAAATAAATACATTACAATACAATACAATAAATAAATGAATATTTGGAAACTGAAATTTATTCTGTCCAGTCAGTTGTCAAATATGATTAGCAGAATTCTTGGGGATGCAGCATTAGCATATGAGATTTAAAAATAATTAATAATTAAATAATTATAATTTACTCATTTTACCCATATCGTTACCTTGCAACGATAAGGGGTTTACCTTAATCAGTCTGTACATATCTTACAGTCTGTACTTATCTTATGCAATCTGGTTCGGAGTTGATTAGCTAGTTACCGGACAATTAAAACTAAATAAAACACGCCTCTGAACTAGACCAAACCAGAAATTCCAGAAATATTTGAGAAGCTAAATGTGTCATTGCTCTTTTCAAATATTTGCTTTTCACTTTTTTTATAGGACAGCTTTTCCTCCCCTTGTGTTTCGCTTGGCATCTCTGAGAGTGTTGTGACTTGGGATAAAACAGGCTGAGATCAGAAGAGAGCTTGGTTTTTTCTGGGGTCTTGCATTTGGAGGGCATAATGGAGATCAGCTGCCTATTTCTGCGTTGACCAGTCTAGAGAGGCCGCTCACTGCCTCGGCTCAGAGAAGGGCAGAGAAGGATGCTCGGGCAAGCCCTGTGGAGCCCTGGTGGAGAAGCCGCGGTTAGCAGAATTAATGTGCCGCTGAGCCAGATACATCGGATGCTGGGTTTGGCCGGCCTGATCATGGCGGAAGGGTGGCCAGGGAGCTGACCAAAGAATATGAATGTTTCATCAAGCCCATGCGCTGTTTATCCTGTGACTGATTTTCCTGCAGGGGTGAAGTCGGAGACCCATGCTCTGCATGCAGCATTTGAAGGACATTCGTTTTGCAGCCTGGGTTTGGACAGGGCAGCTCAGAGCTGAGCGTTCCTGGCTGATGTTGGCCGGCAAACAGGGCACGGCCGGAGGGTGGGGAATTGCTTGTGTGCCCAGTTGTGTGTGGGGAATCTCATGTCTCTGTGCGGGATGCATTCGCCGTCACTTCTGCTCTGCTCATATAATGCATAAAAAGAGGATGGTGTGTGTCCACTTGCTTGTCCATGCCAAAGAAAACACGAAATTGGGACTCCTGAAATATGGCAACTGTCGGGAAAGCCTTGATGGCAGCTGCAGCAAGGATAACCAGGTTCGGTCAGGAAAGGCCCCGTTTGCCTTGAACCTCGGCAGTTTTATGGAAAGATCACCCAGGAGCCCTGCAGTACTTACAGCAGCATGCTCCCGGGCAGAGATCTCCCCGCCAGCCACAAGCTTTTAGAACATGTACAGAGTGTTTTATAGATTCTGGGTCACATGGGCCCGGCAGCTGGGCAGTTGATGATGAGAAAGAAGGGGAACAGAGTCAGGGGAAGGCGAGAGGCCTGCAGAAGGGGCTCAATACAATGGCATTTGATTGCAGGATGTTAACATAAGGATCACTGAGGCACAGGATCACTGTGAGTCTTGGCATGCAAATAGGGGTGCTTGCAAGGCTGTTACCCAGCAGCCTGAGCAGGTCTTACTGATCAGCAAAACAGCAGCCCTGGCAGCTTCTGGGGGAAGCCACCAGGTCCCACTTCTTAAAGTGACAGCAAATGCCAAACCGTGACCTGGCCTGGAATTTTTTTGGGGTGCTTCCTGAAAAAGGGGTGCAGGCATTTTACAAAACAAAGACACACAGGCAACCCATTTCTGCCAGGATTGAGCTGAATTTTCCCAACACAATGCATACTAAAGGGCTCTTTAGGAACGTGTACCTCAGAGTTATTCAGTTTTTTAGACTGCATTAGTAAGTTTTAATTCATTTAAAGGTGTCCATGGGGGTGGATGCATGGAGTAGCAGAGCCACTGGGGAGGTATTCCTAGGCAGTGCATAATTTTGCAAGCCAAGTTGGAAGCTGAGGGAGCTTGGAAGGTGGGAGACACATTGCCTGCCCCCCCACCTGCAACCCTTCCCTCAGAGGAATGAAGTAAAAAGGTCGCAGCCTGGGGGAGCAGGGGGGTAGATTGCACTATGGGTGGGAGCAAGTTTCAAGCCCCAGCTAGCGATGCCTTCACTCAGACAAGATCCCCGAGTCCAGCTTTGAAATCCATGCACATTTGCTAAAAAGTGTTGCTATATCTGGCTGAGGGCTATTTGCTAGTTACAAAAACTAAATAGAGCAAGCCAATGAGTTCAGCACACATTTCCTGAGCTCCCTGCTCCAAAGAGAAAGAAACCCTTTAGTGATATTGTCAGAATCCCGGAATCTCAATCTGAGAAGAGGGAATAAAACTTGGGTTCGTGGGAAAGACCAAGCATCCAGACCATCTAAGGCTTTATTGTATTTACCCCAAGGTTCCCGCGGTACTCACGATAATGCATGCATTACTGGGCAGGCAGAGATAAACTACTGCAAAGCTTCAACACAACTAGAGAGTTTTTATATACTCCCAGTCACATACAGGTGCAGGGCAATTGATGGCAGAATGTAGAGATTACAATAAGATTCTGAAGACATCACATCCAGAACAGATAAAGGAATGTCAGTCAATCATACAGAGACAATGAGATTACAATATTTCTACTTGCCTGTATTGACACTTTAGTTCAGTAGCTTGAACCCATCTCCAGGTCTGCTTGGACATGTAAATTCAAGCCACTGAAACTATGCATGAGCTCAAGACTCTTATCTAGACTAAACATTCTGAATTGGCCGGGGCACATGGAGCCTCTGGGCTCGGAGGTACTTCCTTGAATTCCAGCAATGACTATTCACAATGTATATTTGGACTGAATGACCTGTCTACTGTAGCCCACAGCTAAAGGTGAGAGAAAGGAGCAGGGAATGAAGGCCATTTTAAACAGTGGCAGCTTGGTTTTGAGAAGGAAGACAGGATTTGATCCCACAATGCAAAGGCACACAGGAGTGATGCTTTTCAGACAGGATTTACCCACATTTTCCCAACAATATATCTAAAGCATCTTGGGATGGTGGGAATGCGCAAGAATCCCATTCCAGGTTCAGGTTGCTCATTATGCTTGTCCAGGTGTCTGCTAATGAAGCCAGCCATCATCTCCCTCTCTAAATATGGACACGCATTTGGAATGGGTGATGGCATGACGTGTCCTGCGGTTACGAGCAGCCACAGTCCTGACAAAGCGATTTGTGATGAGGTGTGTAAATAATTTGGCCTTTCTAGGAGATTTACACCATCAGGCCTTTGCAAAGGACGCACAAAGCGCTCAATGACTCCAAATGTCCTCCTGTTGATTTAAGAGAGGGAAATTCTCCTCCTCCTTACCAAATCATAGTATAAAATTCTCTGAACCCCATTCGGGAGACAATCTGAGCAGTAGGCACGGCCAAAGGCAAAACGGACAGAATGAGCCTGCCACCCTATTTTCACTTAATGCTTTTACTGCCTTTTGCAACGGCAGGGAAAACAGCACAAAAGCCGGGAACCTGATCGGCAGCAGTGGGATGGGGAAGGTGCTGCACCCCTGCTGTAGATCCAGTGACACAACATGGATTCTGATGGATCGGAGGAATAATGGGAAAGGTCCGGGATGAAGCCGGCCCGCAGCAAGGTCTGTACAGTCCGGCACTCACGGGGGTCCCCGGTGCTGGTACTGCTGAGCCAATGAGAACCGGGCTTCTTGGCAGGCCTTGCGGCAAACGAGCCAAGTGACTGTGCCGGCGAAGGGAAGAGGGCCTGGCAGGAGCTGTGCATTTGCACACCTGCAGAGGCTTATGCACCTCCACCTGGAACGAGCTGCACCAGAGGCAAGTCTTATGGGCATTTGTCCTCCATGGCCAATTTTGGCTGCCTGGATTTAGTGCCAGGGACGGAGAGTGGAGGAGGCTGGGGCGGCACTGGGAAGAGGAGCCAGGGGCAGCCCCAGCCTCACTCTTCCCCCTGCCAGTTGCGCCCCTGGAGAGGCAGTTCAGTAGTCATTGCCGCGCTGGCTGCAGTGGGCGGGGGGTGGGGGGGATAGAAAGAAACAGGAGGGCCCATTTTAGAACGGTGGTCAAAGGGAACTGAGGTGCTCAACAAAATGAGAGCTTTTTTTGTTTTGGTTTTATCGCTCCTTGCTTGCCTCTGTTCCCATTTTAATATGTTCCCCCATCAACTAATGGATTTTTTTCCCTTCTTCATTTGATTATAGTGCAGAGTCACTGATGCAGAAGCAAATTAGATTTTTCTCTTGGCCTTAACGCTTGGCAATAATGAAATCCATGCCTTTCAACCTCACAGGTTGACATCACCTGCACATTGGCTTTCTGGAGTGGAAGGCTGGAGGCTCATTTGTCTTGCTCGAGCTGATTTTCCTTCCTGAGAAAGAGCCCCGATGAACTGTATTTTCCCCGCGTTTGCTACGTTGTGCTGCCTGAATTGTGAGATGCTTCACAGAGTAAATGCCTTTTGAGAAGCCCCATGCTGAAAAAGATGCCTTACTTCTCTGTTTGGTGCGTCTGCTATTAATCTTGGAATCACAGAAGAGCAGAGTTGGAAGGGGCCGAGAAGGGAATGGGGTCCAACCCCCTGCTCAGTGCGGGACTCCCAGTTAAACCTTCCCACGCTGAGGGCTGCCCAGTTGCATCTGGAGTGCCCCAGTGTGGGAGAGCCCACCGCCCCCCTCGTCATGGGGCCCATCATCTTACTGCTCTAATTGTCAGGAAGCTCTTCCTGATGTCCAGGCAGAACCCGGATTCCTGGAACTTCAGCCCAATATTCCATGTCCCACCCTCTGGAATGATCAAGAAGGGATCCTGCCCTTCCTCTTGGTGACAGCCTTTCAAGTGCTTATCGTGCGCGATCACACCTACAATATCCTAATATTGTACATCTTGAGGGATCCCCTTTCATGGGTGTTCTCAGCCTCTGAGACCTGGGGAGCCCTCGCAGGTGGGGTATCAGGTGCCTGTCCCAGGAACCAAACAGCCCTGTGGCTTAGTTGGGCCAATGCTCTTCCATCTTTTTGGATCTGGAGCCCACCTTTAGCCCAAATAGGTATTGGGGGCCTACTTATTTTTAAAAAACCAAATATTTGTACCATGTTATTTATTTATTTATTTATTTATTTAACAAATTTATTGTGACTCACCTAAGTTCTGGCAGGGAACTTCCAAAGCTGGAATGAGCCATCTTGGCTCCCCATGCTTGGCTGGACTACAACTCCATTGGCCCAAACCACTTAGCTTTTCTACACGAGCCACTTAGCATGCCCTCATTGTTCCTTGCTCACAGCTGCGACCCTCCAGCTTGACTTCTGTTTTTAAGGAGCACTCCCTCCCTGATTTTTTAAACAGTGGGGGTATTATTTTTGAAACTGGAAATGTGTTCTCCCATTTTGTGTAATTGCAGTACTTCACTACAACACAGTGCCACCTAGAGGTCATGTGGTAGAAAAGCAAGAAGGAAAAGCTCCTTAAATGGAACTTGGGTCTTAATGCTGCCACAGAACCAAAGAGCAGCGATTTTCAGACTCAGGCAGAAAAAGCTGCTATAACCAATGGTTACAGCCATGAGTTGAGCACCATCTGGAGGACGATGAGTGTAGTGATGTGTGAGGAATCCAGTTTCAGGGTGAGAATCCGCTAGATTTCCTTGGCTCCAGACCCCAGCCTGTTTTCCCTCTGCCCTAAGAGCTGACTAAAGCCTCCCTACTTCCAGTCATATTTAGTTGTATAGTGTGTCTATCATTCCTAGCCATGGGGAGGGATCTAGACATAAATGGGCCTTCTCCCAGTTTAAGTCCTCATGCAGATGCTTAAATGCCAGAACAGGGCTTTGATTCTTCACACATCCTGTGCCATCGAGTTCCTATGGAACAGCTTTGGGGGATTTTCCTTTAGGATTTCTTTCTATGGATGCTTTCCACACCTGCAAGCTTTGGAGCTCTCCGAATGCCTCCCTCCTGTGGTATCGTTTGGGCTTCCAAAACACAAGCACTGGAAGGTCTGAGTCACTATTAGAGTGAACGAGCTTGACCCACAACAGCACTGCTGCAGCCAGCCTCCCATCCCTTCATCTTGCAGTAAGCTCCATTCCACCACCCATCCGCCATATTCCATTCCCTCCTTTCCAACAGCCAATCAGCAGTCTGTGCCCACGGAGCGAGCGCAGCACTTCCTGGGCTGTTTGGGGAAGGTACATTAAGCAAAGTTTCCTCCAGGCTTCTGATACCACCTCCTTGCCCATGGATGATGTCATTTGGGTTCCTTCAGAAAAGGGGCATAGAGAATGAGGTCATGCACAAGAAATGCTGTAATTCTGCCGTCCCTTCCGAATGAGTCTTGGCTGCCCTATGCAGGACAGGGGGCTGGCTGCTAAATGAGAAATGATCTACTTCCAATTCTTGTCCCACACCTTTTGCTCATCACTGAGATCTGGCCTGCCTGTGAACCAATCATGAGATTTCACACTAGAATATGTTGCAAAGGCTGAAATACTTTTACCCTCTGGGGCAAATTCCTCCATTTCGACTGACGGATGTTCAAATAGGCATTTCCCCCCAATAACTGGATTGGTTTCAAGTGCATGGTTTAGGAGATTTGATATATTTTTGTTTGCATCTCTTGTCCCGCTTCATGTGAGACAGAAACGTTCCATTTCACATCTCTCTAATCGTCAGGGCATTTTTACTATCACGTTTCAGATTTCTCGGAGATGTGTGGTTAAGAGTGCTTCTCTTCCCCAGGAGACTTCAAGTGCACAATCTCCCTGCTTCATTCATTCAAAAATCTGGCAAGCAGGTGTTTGTCTTCTCCCATGTTCAGATCACTGTAGCTTTCCCTCTCCTGGCTCTTTCCTACGCTTATTTTTCTTGCTGCAAAAAACATCTTACTGGGAGCACCTGAAGTCAAGTCACTAGGAAAAGTTTGCTTTGGCCTGTAATTCTACGCACATCTCTCTGAGAGTAAATCCGATCGAATTCAGGGGGCTTACTTCTGAATTAGACATCTCTCGACACACATCCTCAGTGCAATTTAGGT
Organism: Varanus salvator macromaculatus; assembly: GCA_023646645.1. NCBI lineage: Eukaryota > Metazoa > Chordata > Lepidosauria > Squamata > Varanidae > Varanus > Varanus salvator. Next base: position 18,282,961 of record JAIXND010000773.1, read on the forward strand.
TGTGTTCAAGTTGATGTAATGAGAAGTGAGCTCTAATTTCCTATAAACAAAGATGCATTTGCTGAAAGCAAAATTATGCAAACACACACACAATTAACGCCATTTAGATGCTTTTACTGCAGGTGTGGTAGCAATTATAGAAAAGTACTTCTACTTATGCCTAAAATGTCAGTGCTACAAATACTAGAGCACCTGCCTCCTTGTTTGAGACATCTTAACATAATATGCGTATGTTTGATTACATTACAGTGGCACAGTGTTTGATTGTTGTTATATATTTTAATTCTTTCATCATACATGGCCGTAATTGTCCAAAAGCCATTTCTGTGAAAGGCTTTTAACTCAAGAAATGAGATTTGGGGGTGGGGGATCATTTTGGCAGTGATATACCCGGGGTGAATTTTGGGCCTTCAAATGCACATGTGCCACATTTTAAAACACCCGAGCCAAACATAGGCTCTCTAGCAGCTGTGTCCCCGGAAAACTAATGTGCCCAGAGTTTAGCATGCCTGAAGAGCACCATGATCTTGGCTGTTTTTCCAGCTACAACTTCTTGAGATGTAAGGTAAGTTGTACCTACACCTTCTTGAGATGTAAGATGTAAGCTGAGTTGCAAGGTAATGAGCATCAGGGGACTTTGGGGCTCAAACCCCAAGGATCTCAGTGGCGCACCCAGCTCAAAAGATGTGTGTTCGAGCTCTAGCACATTCTCAGACACAAAGCATGTGATGTGGCATCATCCATTCCTGTGACTGGCAGGCAGTGTGAAGTCTGTTGATTGGCCAGGCAAGATAGCTGCCGCCATCTATATTTCTTTACTGCCCAACAGCATTGTTTACAGAGAGTAAAAACCTTAAAAAAATACGATAGTGTACGTAAAATAAACACAGCCTGCAGGTATAAACAGATAACACACACTCCCCTCCACAGTTTTAACAGTCAACGGTGAGGGATCTCTCAACCTGCCTAAAGTCTTTCTATGTGCTGTCAAATGCTTGGGTGTAAAGACTCCAAGTCTGGCCTAGACCTTGAGGCTGCAGTCCTGGGCCCCGTAGTCCAGCCTGGCCCAAGTGGCTGTCTGGGGAGTGGCGGGGTGATGGAGGCGACGGTAGAGAAGGCCCCCTCGGCATCTGGGCCCTCATGGACACACCAAGCCCCCCCGGTCCTTTCTTCTCACTTCTGCAAACATTTTCTCATCCAAGAGGCAGCAAGCACAACGGTGCTCATGCGTCTCGCACGGCAGCAGCGGCATCAAGAGCCATCTTATTTCTGTTGCCATGATGGCATTATGACTTAAGTGGGTCTAAATTGCTCCAAGTATTTCAGCTTTTAAAAAGCCAGGATGGCGAACTAGTTTGTGTGTGTGGGAGGCTGGCTTTTTACCCTTTTTTTTGCTCTAATGTTATAATGGATGAAAAAGGAATTGTAAAGCATGGAATGTCAGTGTGGGAGGAATGTAGCACACATGGGTGTCTAAAGGCCTCCCCACTCACACAACTGTTAAATCCAGGGCATAAAATTATTTCCCTGGATACTGACTATCTAGATGTAAATCAAGCGCAAGAGCCACTATCCTGTAAGGATGGCCCATCGATTTGGCTGGACAAACACAGTTGAGGAAAAACAAAGTTTCGTGTGTAGGAGGACCAGAGTGTTCCAACGTGGCTACCATTCTCTTCCAAGAACTACAAACCAGGGACTTTTGGTTATCAGAACCGGCTGTAGTCATGGCTTCCTGGCATTGCCATGCAGGAGAGTTTGAAAGAACATGGGCCCTTGGAACTCTGCGTGCTTTGACAGCGAGGGATGATGGGGAGAGAAGGGTGACCCAAGAGACCAGTGAGGGAAATGGAGTGGACCCTTGATGAGCCAATGGGATCTCTTCCCATCTTCTGGAGAGCTACTTGATGGGGCTTCTCTCCAAGTGTGGCAGTCCATCAACTGGGTGAAATTAGGGGCATGCAGGTCAGCAGAATCTGAGTTTGCTGAAGTTCTCTAAATTCTTCCGTGACACTCATTTGGACTCACCTGGATCAGATCAGCAGGGGGAGAGGAGGTGGCATCTGAGAGCTTTTGCAAAGCAGCAGATCATCAGATAATGCCTTTCTTCACTTGGTTTTCTGCCTCCGTCCTGCACTCCATCTTCTCTCTCCTCGACGCGCAATTACTCTTAAAAAAATAAAAATAAAGTTTGCACTGTCTTCCTCAGCCTTCCCAGTTGTCTCCTTTGTCCCCTTGCTCAAAAATGCTGCTGGCTGAAAGGCAGGTCTCCTCAGAAGTAAATTGGAGTCCCTTCAATGCCTTTGCTCAAGAGTAAATCTCATTGGCTTCAATGGTGCCAACTCATGGAAACATGCATGAGGGGGGTGACACTTGCTTGCTTTTAGCAGGAGGGAAGTGGGGTGCTGGTCCCTTGGCTTTAGTGGCGGGGGTCAGGGGGAGGTTGGGAGAACTGGAGACGGCAGCAGCTGCATCCTTTCTCCTTTTGATGAGGGGCAAAAGCAGAGACATCACCGTTCCGACAAAAGTTCATATAGTCAAAGCGATGTGTTGCAAGGTATGGCTGTGAAAGCTGGACCATAAGGAAGGCTGAGCACCGAAGGATTGAGGCCTTTGAGTTCTGGTGCTGGAGGAGACTCCTGTGAGTCCCTTGGACCGCAAGGCGATCAAACCGGTCAGTCCTGGAGGAGACCAACCCTGACTGCTCTTTAAAGGGCCAAATAGTGAAGATGAAACTCAAGTACTTGGCCACCTAATGAGAAGGAAGGACTCCCTGGAGAAGAGTCTTATGCTGGGAACAATAGATGGCAAAAGAAGGAGGGGACGGCAGAGGATGAGGTGGCTGGATGAAGTCACTGAAGCAGTTGGTGTGAGCTTGGGTGGAGTCTGGGGGATGGTGGAGGACGGGAAGGCCTGGAGGAATGTTGTCCATGGGGTCGTGATGGGTCGGGCAGGACTTTGTGACTAACAAAGAGGATGCCCATTCCCCCTTTTTCCTTTTGTAAACATCACTGCTTTTTCCTTCACACCTTTCCTTAGTTAGCTGAGATCAACCACACATCCAGCAACGAATGAACCAGAAGGGGCCCTTTCTGAGCTCAGCATCCCTTTCCAACTCCCCCGACTTTTCAGAGTTGCATATCCTATTCCCAAGCTGCATTCGTTAGCACTTGATGAGAATGTTTTGCTTAAATGCAGCAATTTGCCTGCCTCCTGCATAAAAGGAGATCCAGTGTAGATCTATGATGGGTCAAAGACAGCAAAAGACCAATTGACAGAGGACTGGTCTACCAAGAGACTTTACTCATGCTAGCTAAGCCGAAGTCCTTTCTCAGCACCTGTGTGCCTCTGAACACCAGTTCTGAAGTGTGGGTGGGGCTTGAAGGTAGGGAAGGGCCTTGTTCTTTGCGCCTTGCCTGTCCTCCGTCTTGATTATGTCTCCCTTGCCGTTAATCTGTATTATAATCTATCCTCCTCAGATGTGCAGTCTTGCAGTTCATCAGTGTGAGTATTTGTTCATTCACTGAGGCAGCTGCCACTTCCTGGCAGCCGCGGTTTCTCTGCCAAGCTGGGTCCTCCCGCCGGTTGGTCACCTGCTATGAAAACACCTCGTTCTTCCCTTTCTTGATACTCCGGGGTCTTTGGATGGCCCCGGGACTCCCCTGTTGCCTTTCTGTTCTTGCCACTTCCAGCCGGTGCCTTTTCTCTTTCCCTTTCCCATCTGGGGCTCTCCAGGGGAAACTTTTCTCATCCCATCGCCTGATTTATGGCATTTTATGTTTGTGTGTGTTGTTTGCCCCTTATAACCCCCATGTCTTCTCACTGCTTCCTCTCTACTTTTTCTTGGTATGGAAAATTTGTGAAGGAAAATAAAAATGGACCGGCTGCACAACTCTTTCTAGGGGTTCACCCTGAGGACACCCTGGAAGAAACTTTGTGAGAGATACTGTCTCCCAGCCTATTTTTACAGCCCTTTCTGTACAGTGCTTACCTGTAGGCATGATAAATAATAAATCACATTATTGTTGAAGATGTCACTGGGAGATGCCACTTGATTAAGCGCATGAGTTGCCAGGAATCCAGGATGATGGGCTTCTGTTTCCTCAGTGAGAACTGATGGCAGGAGATGCTCTTCATTTGGATAGCTGGGAATCTCTCTTCAGCTTTTGAAGTGTTTGGGAAGGTGGGCAGAGAAACATAGAAACAGAGCGAGTCAGAAGGGGTCTCCTGGGCCATCTAGTCTGACCCCCGGCTCCAGCTGGCTCCACTCATGACATGCCTACCATGTGCATGTCCAAACAGTTTGCTTGCTTGCTTAATTAATTTTTATACTCTCTGCAGTTGGAAGCTCTAGTCTTTCTGGATGCACCATTCTTTCATCCAGTCTGGGATTTCATAGTTTTGGTGTTCATACATCACAGAAGATTTGAGCCTTGAATTTGTCCCTTGCTCTGCTAGTGTAGGAAGAAAGATGGATAGCAGTTGGTTGAGGTTGCACCCAAGAAAGGAACAATCATCTTGAACTCCCTTTCTTTGTCAGAATCACGACACATCAGGAAATGGCTGGCAGTCTGAACTGGGGAAGCAGGGAGGCAGCAAAGACTCTGAGTCAGCTGCAGAAACTCTCTTCAGAGATGAATGGGTCTGCCGTGTGCACACTTGGCATAGCCGAGGCGCGAAACTCTGCCGGTGTGGGGGCCAAAACGCCTTGTCCTGGCCAGCCGATGCTCCTTATCCGATTTTGCAACTCTCTGTTGATCCAGTCACCAATTACTGCCAGCATTTTGTTTCCTTTCTAGAAAGCTGAAGTGGGGTAAGTTGCTGGCAATAATTGTAGCAATTTTAGACTGAGCCCTTTTGACTTGGCCTCACCCCTTTGCCGTCAGCTTCACTTCCCACCAAAAGGAGCCCCTGAGACCTTCTCAAAAATGCAATTCGGCCTGCGGGCTGAGCGCAGTTCCACAGCCCTGGTTGGAACGTTTGCTCTGCCAGTCTCACCAGCAGGGGAGGTAGGGAGGGCCCAATATTATTCTTATGGATCCACAGAGATAGCTTGTCTGAATGTGCCACTTTCAGGATTTCTCGGCCCCTTCAATGACAGCTCTTTAGTGCTCAGAAAATTTGGCCTTCTTCATGAGTTTTTCCCAGCTGCTGCTGTTTTAACTTGGCTGTGGAATATTTCTTCTGGCTGTTTTGTTGTAGCATGATGCCCGATGTGTTCTCTAGGCTGTTTTCTGCAGTTTTCTGGCTGCAGGTTGCTCTTTGCAATCCCCGGGTCAACCCACTAATCAATCAAGGAGTCTGTTTGTCCTCCACATCTGGTTCCATCAGAGGAAGACAGCAGGACCTCTGTGATGTGTTTTGAACAGGTCATTCCCCCTGCCTTTTCTGAATTCCTCTGCATGGCCAGAAGAGCAGTGTGTTGTGTGCTGCTGTTGTTATGGTTGCTTTGTTTTTTGTTTTTCTGTTTTTTGTAAGCTGTCCAGAGACTTAGTAGTGGGATGACGTATAAAAATGTCAAACAAAATAAATAAATACCAAAGGGAAAGGAGCCATGAGAACTGCATGTGCCCCAGCAAGATTTTTGCACTGCTTATAAATGATATCCAGTGTGGTGCGTTAGTGTGTGTGAGTTACCTGCTCAGAATAGGTATTGTAGTCACTGTATCTCAGAAGAGTTTCCATTTCTGCCAGAGAGGGACATCTTTATCCGTTTATGCAGATGGCAACTCCTTGTGATGCCATTGGTGGTAAAGGAGGAAGGCTTTGGAAAGTCTGATCAGTGTGTTGTTTTGTAGCTCAAGATTTGCATTCTTTCTCAGTAGAATTCGATGTATTTATAAGGACAATTATGCACAGCTTTTCTTAGCCAGGGCATTCAGAGCAAGCAAAACCAAGTTGCGTCTATCCTGCAAGTAGTTCGCATGCAGTGTGTTATGAATAATAGCAACGAAACACAATGATTTGTACGCCTCCCCGAGGTTTTTTGTGAATGGGGCAGCATAGAAATGTTCTAAATAAGTAGAATAAATGTAGCTGGGTATAGAACTAACGCAGAAGGATAGCAATGGCAGGATGTATGAGACTGAACATGAAGGCCCATTGTAGAAACCTTCCCCCTGTTTAAGGTATGTTCATATGTACTCAGAGGGAGACAGTGGGGAGGGGGAGGGAGGGAGGGAGGGAGAGAGAGAGAGAGCAGCTAGGGTAGAGATCAGGTACTGTAGGGCCAAGGGTCAAGTGTGCGTCATCAAGGACTTCCAGTCTGGATGGCCCTAATCTCAAGGGTGCTCCCACTCACTCTTCTCAGTTGTCTTCTCCGGAGCCAAGACACAAAGAGCTACCTACCCATTTATCACCAGCATCAACAGTAAAAGAATATCCTTTCTGGGATGAGTCGATGAGGGGGGACAGATTAGGGACATTAGGGTAAGCTAATGAAAGCCTTCAGGGACACTTCGAGGAGGCACCCAGTCCACGGCCTCTGAGCTCACATGCTCTCCACACATGCCCCGGAAGACGTGCTGAGGGAGGACATCGGAGCCTTCTAATGGACAGGGAGACCCTGGAACAGCCAGATACAGATCCTGTGAGAGGTGGAGGTGCTGGAGCACCTGAACTTTAGCTCCACGCCAGCTGCTCCCATAACCTGCCAGCATATCGATGCCAGGACTGCTGTCCATGGTGCTGAATCCACGGCAAGCTTGACAGGCGGTCCAGCCGCCTGGCCTACCTCAGATCTCTGCTGGAGCATCAATTTGGAAGCATTCTGAGGTGGAGGAAAGCACCCAGGTGGAAGTGCTTTCAATTTAATTTCAATAACACATTTTTATCCTGTCTTTGACTAAACGTCTCCGGACGGCTTACACGTGCTGCTTCCTCTCTCTCTCTCTCTCTCCTGTGCACATCCTGCCACTGGGCTACTCTCCCTTGAGCCTGATGGTCCCTCTTCTCCTCAGACCCATCTGTGAGTTGTATGAAGAGCCTGTGCATTCCCACCAGCAGTCATCTCATGTTGACACAGTCCTGCCATTGTAGGCTGAAGTCACACCAGCCTTCAGCTTGGTCCAGTGCTGAAGTTCGTGGCAAAAGATGAAGCACAGTTTTCACAAGAAGCCCCCAGCTACTTCGGCCACCCCTCCAGAATCTTGGTGACGTGAGCTCTCTCCACTGCCCTCAGCGCCATGGAGCGGGACTCCAGCTGACCCTCACCCTCACTGGCTTGTCTCCTCTTCCGTGCTCGAAGGATGTGCTGCCAAACTTGGGTCATTAAGCGCCATTCTTTTCCAGCGAGGGTGAGCCCTGGGAAATGGGGGCCTTGAGAAGAGCCAGAGTCTTCAGCACTGGGAGGGGGTATGGGACAGGAGCCCCCAGGAGCCAGCAATGACGTGGTGTCAGGAGAGAACTGGGCGGCGGGGGGGAGCTAAGAGGCCGGCCCACCTCCACAATAGCCCTCCCGGGGGGGGGGCAGGGCTACTCCAAAGGTGGGTTCTCAGAGGTAGTTCCCAGTTTGGCTTCAACAAACCACTCTGACTGCTCAGGGACTCTTTTCTTGCTGGCTCTGCTTTACTGGATGTACAGTGGAGAATAAAGAGCTCATGCCAAGAATAGCCTCTTGTTTTGGGGGTGATAAGGGGGAAAACTTTCTCTCGACATCGAGCAAGGCAAATCTGTCTCTCTGCTAGGAAGAAAGGGCCATTTCCCTAGGCAAATTCTGAATGATACTTTAGCAGCTCCCCACTGGGCTTGTAGCAAAACAGAAATGACGACTCTAGAGTTTCGGGGAATCTTCGTTTTAATACAGCTCTTAACGAAGGTTGATTTAACCTGAACGTGGCCACTAGGAGAAGGGATCCACATCACACTTTCAAAGCTTTCTGGCTTAATGTTTGTCCAGCGATTAAAACTGAAGCATTAGTGAGCAGCAAGACTCTCCGCAATGGAGCAGAGAGTGACTCTCGAGTAATTAAAGCAATTACTTCACTTTGGCATATCTGGAAAGCTGCCATTCCCTGTATTTAATAAGGAAGGGGCACCGTTGACAAGATCTATGCTGATACGTACTATAGAACAAACTGCTGAGCTGTCTATTACGCAGGCGATACAAACCTATTTTTCAAGCTGTTTTGTCAGCCATAATTTCTCCCAAGAGTCCAGAGTGCATTAGTAGTCATCACACTTAGGAAGAAGGGGTATTTTTATTATTTGAAGTTGATGTATTCATTTTGCTTTCTCCCTCTCCTGATTAAAAAATAACATTAAGTTATGTTATCTTTATGGGGGTTTTTTAATATTATATGCCTGAACCAATAAAGTAAACCAATAAAGCTGCTTATTTTGTACAAAGCTTGTTGATCTCACAATTAAAAAAAAAAACTTTAAAAAAATCTCATTTCAAATTAAGAATTGCAGAGTATTGCAACAAGGGTAAAATTAGAAAGCGTGCTCTGGAAAACAAAGGTCAGGTATTACATTGGCACTTATTACACTGATGTTAAATTAAACTATGCTTTCTTTTCGGCAGGGAACTATTCAGCATATGTTCAAGGTGGGGAGGTACTGAGCTGCTCTAACGTGGGAGGCAGGAAGAAGTTTTCGGGGCTGCCCTTCAGGCTATTTGGGCCCACGGAGGCTCTGCGGCATGTGGTACTTGAGTAGTGGCAATTCTGAATGTGCAGTCCAGGGTTGTTGCATTGTGTGGACTGAATAAGTAGGGGTTATGTGAAATTTCAACAACCCTCGCACAACCCTCACACAACCCATGGTCTGCTTTAGGGTGTTGTGAGGGTTGTCTAACCCTTGATTGCTGCCTTTTTGTGGTGTGTCAGTCAATGAGTCGGAGGATCAAATCCTGCTTATTTTGGTGCTCACAAGAATTGTGGCTTGTTGTGGGTGACATTCTCATGGCAGAAAGTGAAGAGGAACTAAAGAGCCTCTTGATGCAGGTGAAGGAGGAGAGTGCAAAAGTTGGCTTGAAACTCAACATTAAGAAAACTAAGATCATGGCATCCGGTCCTCTCACTTCCTGGCAAATAGATGGGGAAGAAATGGAGGTAGTGACAGATTTTATTTTCCTGGGCTCCAAGATCACCACAGACGGGGACTGCAGCCAAGAAATTAAAAGACGCTTGCTCCTGGGGAGGAAAGCTATGGCAAATCTAGACAGCATACTAAAAAGCAGAGACATCACCCTGCCAACAAAAGTGCGTATAGTCAAGGCTATGGTTTTCCCAGTTGCAATGTATGGCTGTGAAAGCTGGACCATAAGGAAGGCCGAGCACAAAAGGATTGAGGCCTTTGAGTTGTGGTGCTGGAGGAGACTCCTGCGAGTCCCTTGGACCGCAAGGCGATCAAACCGGTCAGTCCTAGAGGAGATCAACCCTGACTGCTCTTTAGAAGGCCAGATAGTGAAGATGAAACTCAAATACTTTGGCCACCTAATGAGAAGGAAGGACTCCCTGGAGAAGAGCCTAATGCTGGGAACAATAGATGGCAAAAGAAGAAGGGGACGGCAGAGGATGAGGTGGCTGGATGGAGTCACAGAGGCAGTTGGTGTGAGCTTGAGAGGACTCCGGGGGATGGTGGAAGACAGGAAGGCCTGGAGGAATGTTGTCCATGGGGTCGCGATGGGTCGGATGCGACTTTGCGACTAACAACAACAACAAGTGGGTGACATGTAGTTGTTGGCTGAGCTGCTGAGACCCTAGTATGATGGCAAAGAGCATGGCTGTAGGATGAATAAAGGAATGGTGGACTCAGAGGAACATGGGTCTAAAAAGCAGGAAGCAGGGAGACCCGAGAAGGCCAGAGGGAAGGGCCAGGAAATGACGGCCAGGTGGGGTCTTAGAAGAAGGAAGCGTGGGGAGGAATGAGGGAAAGGAGGCACTCAGTAGACCAGGCCACAAGCCAAGGGCCTGAAGGTGGCGGGATATTTTCTTCTCCAGAATTTGGAGGAGAATTTTTCCAGTGGTGGGAACTAGTTCTGGGGAAAACCTGTTTTCTGCATGTGAACAGAAAGGGGCAGAAACTCTGAAGGCCAGAGAATGAATGAGATGGAAAGAGGGGAGAAGGGTGGCGCTGCCCAAGTCCTCCTTCTCCTCACCCCCTGCCCTCTTCTGTCATTCAGCAACAGAGAGCCACTAAACGAGGTGGCAAACTAGCTCCTTCTTCAGCAGCTTTGAGGGTCCTCTATCGTGCCAGAGTCAAAGCAGTGAGTCGCAATCCTCCCCTTTTCAGCCAGGTAATGTAACCTCTCCGACAACAACAGCCGTGCACCACGACCTTGGCAAGACGGAGGAAAAAGCACTTCATACGCCTTCCTTCCGCTGTTCATGATTCCCTTTGTTCTTCCCCCAGATTAGCTCTTTTAAAAGTCAAGGGTGGTTCACACCCGCACACAAAACCTTCATTAATCATGGGGGCAGAGGCAGTCTTTGAAAAAGTTTGCTACTGTTTTTGAGAGCCAAATAGAATTAGCTGTTTTGTGATTCATTCAGACTGGCGGTGTTCATTAGTGTAATTGATAGACTGATTAATGAATAAATCATGGATTTTTTTTTAATCAGCAGTGTCCCCTCCAAAACGCTACTTCTAGTCCACGCAAAATGTTCCTAGTCATTGTAAGCAGCTCACTTTAGAAATGCCTACGTCTTTTCACAGCCCACAAAAATGAGGCACTGTTTGTTTAGCTAACGTGAATGCAGAGAAGAGTTAATCACTTAAAAGAAGCGATTGCCCTATTGCTCATGAAGCAAAGAGTGAATCAGCTGTTTGGAACAGCGATTATTTTTAGACCACAGATGTTCAATCTCTCCGGTGAGGGGTATGACTGAGCGATCGCCAGCAGTTTGGCACCGTGAAGCCGATTCTTTCTCACCTGGGCCATATAGTTTTGCCTTCGTTCGAGGGCTGCCAACTCCACGCCTGTCCACCTCCACTCAAGTGCCAGCAGAATCGGGGCCCTTGCTCCAGGCAGGAGCTGAGAGGCCATTGTTTGTGTCTGGGGATCTTCCTTGTGAAGCTACCGCAAGTTTCTCCGGTCTTCTATGAACTTCCGTGCACCCCTCCGTTCGTGCTGTTTGCAGGACTGGGACCAATGCACCGGCCCGAAGCTGGGGGAGGGTTGCCGCTGAGGTCAGAATGGGGGGGGCATTTCCAGCCCCCCTCCCTCCCCCGGCCATTATAGGAAGGCCTTGCCAAGGTTCGCATGGCAGCATTTGGGCCAAGGCGTCCTCATGGCTCTGCACTTGTGGGAGTGGGAAAACGAGAGTGAAAGAAGGATCTGTGCGCTGATCCTCCCAGGGAGGAAGCGTCGAAATTAGGGTTTCTGTGCTTGAGGCACGTATTTATTTAAAACTTTTGCAGACTGTCCCATTACTGAAGTCTCGGGATGGTTTAACAATACAAAATGTATAAACACACACACACACACACACACACACACACAGAGTCCTAAAATTTAACTAATAATAAAACCCCATTTAAAACAGTCAGGTCTTTGAGAAAATAAAAAGGTTTTGGCCTGGCACCAAGACGGATAAAGGGAAGGTGCCAGGCAAGCCTCTCTGGGGAGCAGATTCCACAATCGGGGTGCCATCACAGAGAAGGCCCTTCTCTGGGTAGCCACCCTCCTATTCACCTTCAGGGGCATCTTAAGGGGGTGGGCACGCACATATGGGAGGAGACTCCTTCAGGTAACCAGGCCCTAAGCTGTTTAGGGCTTTATAGGTCATCCCCAGCACCTTAAATTGGGCCTGGGCCATTGGAAGCCGGTGTAGGTGGAAAAGGACCGGCATCATATGTTCATACCTGCCGGCCCCTGTTAACAACCTGGCGGCTGTATTCTGGACCAGCTGAAGTATCCGGACCGTCTTCAAGGGCAGCTCCACGTAGAGCGCATTACAGTAGTCCAGTCGGGAAGTTACCAGGGGATGGGTCACCACTGCCAGGCCCTGCCCATCCAGACGGGGGCACAGCGGATGGATCAGCCGAAGCTGGAGGAAAGCGCTCCTCGCACAGCCGCCACCTGGGCCTCCAGGGACAGCTCCGGGCCGAGGAGCACTCCCAAGCGGCGCACCCTGCCCTCTGTTGTGCTCGTGTGATCCTTCACTCATGGACTTTCCAGGGCGCCTTCTTCAGCCAGAGGGTATCCTATGCCTCTGTTGCTTCTCTTGCTTTTTCTCTGAAGGGGCACGACATTTTTACTCTCGCCTTGAACTCACTAAACTCTGTGCTACTTTTGCCATAGCAGCATAGTCCTCTGTACTGGCGGCAGAGATGCTCGGGGAATCCATTTGCAGGCGGGAATCCAACGGATCCCCCGGGCTTGGCTCCCCGGGCTCCAGTTTGCTTTGCAGTGGCCCTTAGTCTGCCTAGCGCATGCCCCACACCAGGAGCGGATCCGCATGTGCTGTTGGAGCTGCGCCCTCTCTGTGCCTGGCACAGCTGCCCACGGCTGCCCCAGATGCGGAGGGAGGTTGGCCACCGGGCACCAGCTGCTGAGGCTGCTGGGCCCGGTGCTGCAAAGGATGGCTGGCGATTGGCCAGTGCCACCTTGTGGTGGGCTAATTATATAGGCTGAGAAGTGCGACTCCCAGGGAGAAAAACCCGTGTAAAGGACGCATTTTTCCTCCAACTGTGAAAAAGGAAGAAGCAGCTGCCTGGGTAAAGCAGTGGGGTGGAGCCGTCTTGTGGACGAGCCAGAGAGCAAACAGCCCTGCCAGGAAGCGTCGCGGGGCAGTCGGGGCTCTCAGGGCAGAAGGAATTTCAGGAAGGGAAGGAATGCTCCCCCCCCCCGCCCCACAACTCTCCAAGACTCCCCACCCCGTTGTGCTGGGCAGAAATTGTTGAGTGAGGCTGTCTGGATATAAGCACAGAGTTGCCGGTGGGGGTAGTTTTCTTTCTTTTGCTGTTGCCAGGACAAAATGAGTGAAAGTTTTGCCGTAACACAGCTGCTGGAAGCTTGATAATATAAGAGCGGCTTCAGACATAAGGTGGGATCCTGATCCAGTTAGAAATCCACATTGCAAGCCTTGATCCCCATGTATACCTTCAAGATACTCGCGTTTCCCTGTCCCGAAATTTCGTTCTTTTGTATCTTTTGTCTGAATCCCTTTACCCCTTTTGTTCTACGTTCCTGTAGCCCCAGAAAACCCAACTCACCTCCAAACAGTGCAGGCGACTGAAAGTCATCTTCTTCGGACGCCACTTCGTTGCCCTTTGGGGGGCCACCTACACGCTGCGTGCATTTCCTATATGTCTGAATGAACTGTAAGCATTCCTTTGATTGTACACTCCCAGCAGACTCTCTCTGACTTTTCTTGCCACTATACATGGCTGAAAGAAAGGGTTTGCTTCTTTTTCAATGCCGTATCACGGCATAAATCTCCAAGCTCCAGAGTTAACCAGTTAACTTGAAAAGATCACTTCCGCTTATCCCTCTGGCACCTGCATTTTCCTCTGGCACTCGAATATTATAACTCTCCAGCGCCTTTAGCCATGCAGTTAATGGACAATCTCTCATGGCCTGCCCAGCTTAGCTCCTCCTCTTTGGTGTAGAACTAACCCTGGGCATTTCATCTCCAGACTTTTGTCTGCCTAATAGCAGCACCTGTCAATGTTTAGTCCATCCTGCAAAACTGATGGAGCTGTGCCTGGTTATCTTGTGTTTTGTATTTGTCCTGAATTGTATTAGTAGCTCCCCAAGTGCGTAGAAAGTCTGATCTTTTGTGTGTGAAGCTGGTGTTTGGTGTGGGCCCATATCGTTTCCAGACACATGGGAACTCAATGGCCTGAGCTTAGAATTGCAGGCATTATGCCTATGACATTAAAATCTCCCCTATAGCAGTGCTCCAGGAAATTTAGAATTTAAACAGCTGCACTTGCTCTGCAGAGCGTTCTGCACTTCATTTTTCATGCGCTCCTACCCGAGAAAGTGAGAGAAATAAAATTGATTTAAGATTTATTTCTATCATTCACAGGAGAAACACTTTAAGCCACACAGGCATTCAGCTGCATGCATTCAGGCGAACGGGTAGAATAGAAGATTTGCCAACTTAACCTGTAATCCAGTTCAAATTGCTGTTTGGGATTGGCTTTGCGGAGCCAAGAAATGGCACAGTAGCAGAAATGCTGCCACAAGCCCATCAGAAGACAAGTGTGTGAGTGTGTGTGTGTGTGCTTTCACAACCTTGGCCGTAAAATGCCAGAGGTCATGACACAAATCATTCCCAGCGATTAATCCAGTATTTTAAATTCACCTTCAGTTCTGTTATACACATCTATTCAGCGGCATATTTAAATAGGCGTCCCAGAAATCGCGTCTAAGAAAACATTGCTCCATCTTACTAAAATCCTTCCCAGGGAAAGGCACCGAGTGTGTGCAACGGATCAGGTGGGCACGGAGTAAGTGTTCCCTTCCGTGGGAACACTGGACTACAACCAGGTTCACGCATCCTCGGAGCAAATCCATGGAACACAATGGAAACGAGGGGAGGTGTCCAGGGGAATACTGACCCCACAAGACCCAAAAAGGGATCGAGGCCCCCAAAAAACTAGCAATACCACTTCCAGCGCACCGTCAAAAGCGCCAAAGTACCATGGGTCTCAGGGCCCCCCTCCAAGTAAGCTCTGCAAATTTCGAGGCATTCCACCGACCTGCCCATTTTTGCCACTTTTGGGGCCATGATCCACTGGTGGGCGCTGTGGGCTGATTGTGGGCATCGCGGGCTGATTTTGGGTGCCTATCCCCGACAGCGCTTCCAGTGCACCATCGAAAATGCCAAAGCAGCAAGGGTCTAGGAGGCTCTCGCCTAGCAGACGCTGCAAATTTCAAAGCATTCCACCGAGCTGCCCATCGCGGACTGGTTTTGGGCGCCTTCCCTCAACACCACTTCCAGTCCACCGTCAAAAGCAGCAGAGCACCGAGGGTCTTGGGAACCCTCCTGTAACGAAAAATTTCAAATTTGGAAGCAAATTTGGAAGCATTCTGGTGACCTGTCCAGTTTTGCCACATTCCAGGCCACGACCCTCAGGTGGGCGTTGCGGGATGATTCTGGGCATCGCGGTCTGATTTTGGGAGCCTTCCCCGATTCCTCGTCCAGTGCACTGGCGAAGACGCTGGTGCACCACGGCATCAGGGGTCCTTCCCTAGCAAACCCTGAGAATTTGGAAGCATTTCGCTGACCTGTCCATTTAGGCCACTTTGGGGCCATGACGCACGGGTGGGCGCTGCGGGCCGATGTTGGGGGTCACGGCAAAGGAAATGTGTGCAGAGAACTGGATGGTCGAAGGAAGCACTCCCAGAGGTTTCGAAGAAAAGGAAAAAGAAATCAGCACAGCATATTCCTTTGGACTTCAAAACAATTTTAATTGGAGAATCCCGTGCCAAAGATGGTAGCTGCTTCTGGTAGGTCTTCTGGGGAAACATTGGCTACTGTAGCTTGTAGGAAGATGGACATGAATTGTTCATGGACAGTAGAGTTGAGGGAGCCCAGAGAGACCACCTTGCAGGCTCAACCACAGTTCTCTTAGGAAGAATAAATTGCTCTTGAAAGGATCGTCAGTGTCGAAGGCGCCATTTTAGCATTTGCTGTTTGGTGAGGTCAGAGCAAGCTTAACTTCCAAGGAAATATTTCTGGTGGAAAGAAATATTTCACAGTCACAGAAAGAATGCTCAGTAAATCTACCCATCTCCATCCCATCTTGTTGGGCCAAGGGACACATTGTCGTGGGAACCTTCACAATATGGCTGCCTCGGGAGGTGTGGCCATTCACAAAAAGGCTGCTATGATAGGCATAGCAGTTGTTCACTTCAGCGGTTTAGAAATTAAGCCCAGATGTCTTTGCATACAATTGTCATGCTTTGGGGGTTTGGGGGTTTGCATTCCTCTTAAACAGATAGATGTTTACATTTTATAATTATTGTTTTCATGCCAGACTCTTATGTTTCTAGACATGTAGAGTTCCCTACCAATATTATTTCTGATGGTGATGGACAATACAGGAGGGTCTCTGTGGAAGGTCTAATGGCAAGAAGATACCTGGACGGAAGCATCACCTCAAACTGTGAGCTGCCCCGAGGCTAGTTGGCAAGGGGCAGCATAGAAATTTTTCTAATAATAAATAAATAAATAAATAAATAAATGAATAAATATGCTTTGCCTGATCCATATGAGATTTTAGGACTCAGAACTTGATTTGAGCCCGGAAACTGGTTCAGTTCTTCCTGCATGTCTTTGAACCAGAATTCCTCAGATGGCAATATCTTTGCTCAATCGCTTCTTCTCACCTCACAGCAACTTTCCAGCCACTCCTGTTCCAGAATGTTACATTTTTTACTCTCTTACTCTTCATATGGTGCTACAGTTCAGTGGAACGGCTCTCTCCTGGGTGCTGGAAAAGAGGGAAATATAAGTCACAGGGATTCTTTTCTGTGAGGTCGACTTGGTGATGTCCCTGAAATCATGGGATCAGGAAGTCCAAGGATATCAGTCAAACACTGGCGACCTGTCTCTCCCAGAACTACTTATAGAATCATAGAAGAGTAGAGTTGGAAGGGACCATGAAGGCCAGCGTGTCAACCCCTACTGTTGCAGGACACCATGTTACACCATCCCACTCAGATGGATGCCTGGTTTCCCTCTGAAAGTCTCCAGTGTGGGAGAGCCCACCACCCCTCCAGGCAGCTGGTCCCACTCTCATATTGCTCTGACAGTGAGTGAGGAAACTTCTCCTGATATCTAGCCTGAACCTGGGTTGTTGTAACTTGACTTGATTATTCCGTGTCCTACACTTTGGCATCAGCCAGAAGAGATCTTGATATTCCTATTTCTGACAGCTTTTGAGGAAGGTTGTCACAAAGAGTCAACCAACACAGTCTGTTCTGGAACCTCCTTCAACTCTTCCATTTGGATGAAATTGCACATATCTTGACATCAACAGTGTGGCAGAAGATACTACAAGGGAGTAGGTCAGCAAGTTGTGAAGATGTCATCAAGCTAGGGAGTACAGACAATTATTTTTCACTGGTGTAAGCAAGTACTAATGGAAAGGTGGAAATTCAAGACAAATTATGACTGTGCTCCTTCGTAAGGTGGTCTCACTGCACCAGCTTTTCAGCAGGAACACTTTCTTACTTAGACAATTTTTCAGCTTTGTTTAGAAAACTACTAAGGAAGTGCAACTAGCGAGCAAATCTTTTCCATTCATGTATTATCTTTTTATACTAGTTTCAGCCAAGGCTTTTTCAAAGAGATTCACTAGAGTAAAAGCAAAATACAGTCCATCAGAAGCAAGAAAACCCAGGTCATCTACACTGTTCAACCCTCAGAAGATCAAAAGGAACAGAACAGGACAAAAAGATAACCCTCCCTTACAACTGAAGTGCCTGGCAGAGCAAAATGTTTTTCCCATCTTAAAGGAGGCCATTGTCAAAGAAATCTCATAGGGGACGACCGCTGGAAAAGCTCACTGAATACTCAGATTTTTTCTAAAGGCCAAACTAGTTCTCTGAATCGTGTGCAGAAACCGAGCAAAGCCGTAAGGTTAGCATTGTATGTTTTCACTGGCCTGTGTCAGTCAAAAACATTCACTCAAGCACTTTACCCCGAAGAGACCAAAGAGGTCTATTTTATGATAAAAGATAAGGACAAATAACATGGTTATTGTCCTTTTAAGTGGGATGTTACCACCGCTTCCTTTATGAAAGAAGGACCTGGCCCAGAACCGACAGACAACTGTTGTTGCCACAAGGAGACGATGCATCAGGAGCAATGGGGGTCTTTTTGCATAAGGACTTTTCTCCTTAAAGACAGCCAAGAAATATCTCAGATACATAAATCATTTCTCAATAATCACGTGGGTATCCTCAAGAGTTCTCAGTTCAGGCTTTCTTGCCACAGCCAGGGATGCATTGCAGTGGAACTGCATTTGTTGAACAATCAACACACATCACATCTTCAAGATGGAAACTGTATTGAACGAAGGAGTCAGAGACAGAAATGGATCTTAGACAAGAACAGCTCTTTTCTTATCTGACCAAACCAGATAGCTGTGGGTTACCGTAAATACAGGCTGAGGAAAAAAACGACTTCCTGTTTCTAACAGGCCATGCAAAACTGATTTATGCAAACTGCAGATGTCCATTATCTCACGCTTGGGTCATAAGGTCCGGAAGAAGACTCCACAACTTCCCTGTGTGACTATTCTGTTGGTGGACTGCGCTTTCCTCGAAGAAGCTCTTCGTAACACTCAGCCTAAATGTACTTCCCGTTGTCTCTTTCTTCATCCCATTCCCAGGACTCAGCTCCATGGCAGGTCTCAGCTGAACAAATTCAGCTTGTGCTCCACCATCCAGGACAAAGGAGGGGCCTGGAAAGAGATCCACTAGGAAATTCTCCATATACTATAGCACGTAGTGAGACGGGTCATACAGTTTGACCATTACCAGAGTTTCCAGTTCATCTGTTGTGATCGACTGACTGCCAGCAGGAGCAAACATACACAAGCGAACAATGCCCTTTGCTTTCATTGTTCAAAACAGCCCTAAGACGCATGGATGCACATTCACAGAGCCGTGTCTGTTCTCCACTGTTCTGCACTTGCGGGCTTTCAGACCATCGGTTATATTTTACCAAGTAGTGCATTCATTATGCTAATACAGGAGAAGCCGTGGACTGTTCCTGGAGAAACAACATTAATCAAGTGCTCTTGAGAGCATCCGTAGAGGTAAAGCTGGCATGGCACGAATTCAGAACAATGAAAGCAAAGGAAACGGTTCTGAGAGGATAGTGAAACATGACTTGCTGCAAAAAACCCAACCCAACCAAACCAAGACGTTAGCATAATAAATCTTAATCGAGTTACCTGAGCTTTGCCTCTTGCACGCTCACCTCTGCTTAAACACTGTCTTCCCTGTGTGCTTAGATAGTGAGGTACCATTTTTAGGTACTTTTAGTTTCAGCGTTTCTACCCTGAGCTTCAGATGAAAAGGGCCCCAAGGGAAGAACATCTGATCTATAAAGACAAGGAAGTTCTTGCATGGAAGGCATTCAGTCTAAAAGACATGACAGAAAAGGAAGGATAAGAGAGGAACAAGAACTAAGAACTTCCTGACTGTTAGAGCAGTACGGTAATGGAACCCATGACCTAGGGAGGTGGTGGGCTTCCCGACACTGGGGGCACTCAAGATGCAGGCTGGACATCCATCTGTTCAGGGTGCTTAACTGGGATTCCAGGAAGGAGCAAGAATTATGGGACATCATGGGACCTTCCAACCCTACTACCCACATTCTCTCTCTCTCTCTCTCTCTCTCTCTCTTTCTCTTTCTCTCTCTCTAACTTTTCTATACCACCCACTACCAAGGTCTTGGGATGGTCTTACAATAAAACAGAATGGGGCACAGCATCCAAATTAATTTCTATACAATAAAACCCCACATTAAAATCAAATTAATCAACATTCAAATAAAATAAAATAATTCAACTAAAATCAAAGTTAAAATGCCACTATATTCTATAATCACACTCTGACAGCAAACTGGGCTGGTGGGCGTTGGCAGAATTGGAATCAAGATTGGTCCACCAAGAATTAGAGGGTTCCACTTTCCACCATTAATTGATGGAGCCATAAAAGAAGCCATGACATCTTATTGAGCTTATTAATTGCAGCGAAAGCATTCACTTTGAGTGCAGAATAGAAACATGCAGCATAACCTGAGCTCATTAAGGTCCAAGTTACATAACGACTCAAAGGTGTGATCTCATTAGAGCTCAGAAACAAAGCAGGTTCGCCTCTGATGTCTATTTGCACAGGAGACCTCGAAACAAAAGTTGTGCAGACCAGAGGCGGCTTTGCTAGCTAGCATTTGAGAGCTACCAAGAGTGTTCTCCCAAGAGTTGGAGTAGGGGTGACACTTGCCAGAAATAATATTTCTCCCTGATTTTTGAGGCTCCTGAAGCTATTGCACAACTTTGCTTTTTAAATCGACATTTTCAGATTGCTTAAATTTTATGATTATCTTAAAACATCCACTGAAAGGACCCAAGAGCAGCAGAAGAGGTCTGCTGGTTCAGACCAAGACCAAACTTGTCCGCCATCCTGTGGCCACCGGGATGTTCCTAGGAAGCCCACAAGCATGGCAAGAGGGCAATACCCACCTCCTGTTTTTCCCAGGGTCCGGTATTCAGAGTTATTGATACCATTGCTTTCCATAGGTTTGTCTAATTCCTACTACAGCCCTCATATTTGGTGACCTTGGTGTGTGGCATTCAGCTGCCCTGAATTTATTTATTTATTTATTTATTTATTTATTTTTCGATTTATATCCCTCCTTTTTCCTACAAAGGGCTCAAGGCAGCTTACATCCTCTCTCCTCCTCCATCTTATCCCCACAACAACCACCCTGTGAGGTCGGTTGGGCTGAGAGTCTGTGACTGGCCCAAAGCCACCCAGTTGGCTCCATGGCCGAGTGGGGACTCGAACTCGGATCGTCTGAGTCCCAGTCCCGTGCTCTTAACCACTACGCCACACTGCCTCTCAGCTTTTTGGGGTGGCTCTAGGAAACGGAGAGATTGCGGACAGCAACGTCAGCTGAATTTGGACAAATCCCACCAGGAGGAGGTCACTGACTGAGTCTTGGGAGAACCAATAGCTCTAAAAGGCACACTTCACTGGAAGAACAATAAGAGCAACCACATGAAGGATGAGTGATGAGGTGCTCAAGTTGATGAGCTATGCAAAGGCACTGGGGTGCTTGACCTGAAGGCAAAGAACTTGAAAAGGCAAAATAGTACCTCAAATTAGGGAAGACCTGAGAAACGCAGGCAATATTTATTTATTCATTCATTCATTCATTCAAAGTTTTTATATGTCATCCCCTTGCTATATAGCCTCAAGACGGCTCACAGAAATAAATAAATACAATACAAATACAAATACAGTTAAAACCCGGAAACACCCTGGCTGCACAATTAAAACCTATAAATATTAAACATTGTTAAAATATTGTTTGAATAAAAAGGTCTGAACCTGGTGCCGAAAAGCAAATAACGACGGCGCCAGGCAGACCTCTCTGGGGAGCGCATTCCACAGATGGGGTGCCACCGCAGAGAAGGCCCTCCTCCAGGTGCTTTGCTTTCCAATGTCTCTCATGGAGGGCTCGCGCAGGAGGGCCTCTGCTGTCGATCCCAAGGGGCGGGAGGGCAAATATGGCTGCAGGCGTAATACCTAACAGCAATCTTGCCTCTCCTCTTTCCAGTGGGCAGCTTCCCAGTCTCTCTCCAACTTTGGTAACGATGATGCCATGAATGAGAAGGAACACAGTGCATATTTGGTATCCCTTTTCTGGTGGGCGCCATTTTTATCACTCATTTCTTATTTGAATGGCTCTTCAAAGCAGTGCTACAGCTATATTTTGCTTTTGAAAATATTAATGTAAGTGTAAACTGCCACTTCAGTGGAAGAGGATTGTAGTGCCACATCCTTCTAATGCAATAAATGTGATATAAACATTTTAGAAGGATGCCCAAGTCCCTGTCGTATTATCAAAGAGGTTAATGGCAAGGACAAGAAAGTTCTTTTCTACTGGTTTTTTTAAAGTACATTATAGGAGTATAATATATGGTTACAATACTGTTTTAGAGAATAAGAACTATATATTTATAGAGGTCATAAAAATACCATTTAAAAAACTTTCCCTAATCATATTTATTAACCACTTTGCTAAAATGGTAGTCAAAGGAATGGTTTTTACCCATCATTAAGTGCTTTTAAAAAAAATAGCATTAGTGACTAATACCATTCCAGAGGAGAAGTATCATTGCATAAAGGAGATTAGGTTTATAGAAGAATCCTCACCTCTATATTGTTTTAAATATGTACAGTCCATTATAGCAGTACAGAGCTATAACACTTTTATTTAAGACTTAAATGATAAGTTCTTTAAAACCAGATAACACTTGGGTCCCTCTCTGTGTGGGTACTCAAAATTCGTTTTCAAAAATGGGTTAAAAAAAATAATTTAGTGATAAAACGGGAACTACCCATAAAAGGTACAATGCATATGTATTGAGCTATGTTAGGGTCACTACCCAAAATGTCATTCTCCCTGTCCAAAAAATAAAAATAAAAAACAGAACGGTAGTATTCAGGGCCCTACTGTTGGAAGAACATTGTGGGGCAGACACAGAGAAAAACCCGAACATGCCCAGACAGCATGGATCAAAAGCTGCGGTTGTGCTGGTCAGGGACAACAGAACATTGATTTAGGTGTGTCTGTCTCAAGGCAGTCAAGGTTGAGATGTGGAACTGGAGTTATGCGATGGAGAGATACGATAGCACTTTTCAAGCACTTGAAAGGTTGTCACCCAGAAGACGGCCAGGATCTTTTCCATCATCCTTCAATGCAGGACCGGGAATACTGGGTTCAGGCTAGAGGAAGCCAGATTCCAGAAACATGGCCTGACTGTTGGAGCAAAACAGTCAGTGGAACAAACACTGGAACAAACCATCAAGGGATGTTGCCAAAGGACTTTGGAGCTGCATGGAGCTTCCATAGACCCCGATCCTGCCTAACCTTGGAGGCTAACAAGGGTTGGGCCTGGTGGACGTCTGGGCGGGGGGCTTAAATCTTGTGGACCACCCACAGAGCTCCAGGTATGGGTGCTATAGAAACGAAATGATCATGATGATGAAGCTGGGGGTTGAACCTGATGATCTTCTGGGCCCCTCCGAGCTCCATTTGTCTACAAGTCTATGAAACCTGATCCGGCATGTTTTGGAACTAGGGGGGATCTGATGGAAGAACCTGCCCAAACGCTTCTATTTATGTGCTTTTAATGAGCTTTCAAGTAATCGCTAGCTTCAGAAGGGTCTTTGATCAGCACTCTATTAAAAGACGATTTAGGCTATGGCCTAGGGATTTTTACTTCCTTCGTTTGAAATTCTGCCTCTGTTTTGGTCATAATATTAATATTTTGGGGGTCAGCATTTCTATACCATCCTAGTTTCAGAACAAGACTTGTGCTTGACATTAAGGCATAATTGAATTTCCTTCTTTTGATTCCAGTGGCTTTGGGCTAGTGGTTTTATTAAGTGCTCTGAAGTCTATTTATTCCTTCAGATATTATCTCTGATCTTCAGGCACTTCAGTTTTATCATCAGCAGCAGAACTTTGTTTACTAACTAGCTCCTTCTACTGAACCCTGTTCCTGCCAAAGCCATTGTTTCCTCTCCTGTATTTCTTCCCAGAAATTACTCAGTGTTTGGCTCAAAAGTGAGCCAAATCTACCCATGTTTCTCATTGATCCCAAAATATTTTGATGGGGGGGGGGGCGACTAGCTCAAACAGGGGTGAAAAAGAAAGGTTGGCTAACCTACAAGAATGAATAATGCTTAAAATGTTATCTGTACTGTTCTAGCCCTTATGTTCTTCTCTATTCTTTCTTAATTTTCTTGAGGAGATTTCAGGAAACAATTAATTTAACATCATCATTAGCTGATAAGAGCAGATTCTCCACTTAATTGGCTCCATGTTGTAGATTCTGTTAGGGAGTACCCACCACAAATGGATCACTTTTGGTAATGCAAATTAAAAACAGAGGGAAGTTTTCATCACGCACCCCCCCCCCCCGCCGCATAGCCTCTGATGAAGCAAGCAAGCAAGAAGCAAGCTATGTCTTCAAAGTAATGTGTAGCTTGTTCTATGGACATCACCTGAATTGAGACAAAACATTGGCTCATCTTTGTGCTCTTTCTTAAGATGAAAGAACTGAGCACCTTTCAGGTCTTGATTCTTCTCTCTGATCCACAAATGAAGTCAGATGAAAAGCAGCTTTGTGTTAGGTATGATTTCTAAAACAAAACCCTGCCCATCATTGGCAGGGGGGGCCTGAATGGGATAAAGAAGTGACTTGATCCGTCCTTTCCTTTCTTTTGTGAGTCAGCTTTGGCATCCCAGGCCTCCTTTGTTCTGGTTTCCTAGAAAAACCATTGGTGCTGCATTTCTGAGAAGGAAAAAGCACGAGTCCAGGGCGAGTCTGTTGTCCAGAAAGTTCGGAGGGTGGCATCGTGCTCTGCACCAGTTCTAGAGATTCAGTAGCGCGATCCAGCAAAATTGTCTCCAGTCACAAGTCTTGTCATGGTGAAATACAGAGTGGTCTTCATGGAAGATGGAAGGCAGATCTCAGGTTGCGCTTGTGTTTGCTTCCTGAAGGAGAGGTTTGCGTTCATCGCTTCTTGACTGAGGTCTCTCATCCGCCAAGTGGTGTCCTGCCTAGCAAAGCCCAGCTCCTCATTAAGCTGAAAATCTTGCATGCTCTATAGACACAGCCGTCATCTCGCTTCTGTTGTCTGCTGGCACTTTCATACAATAGAACCAATGCTGCAGAAAGGAGGCGAGGAGAGAAGATGGGCTTAGATGATAAATATTCATGATGATGGGGCTGCGAGGTTAAATAATGACATGTCAAAGGGTTTAATTATTCATGCTCAGTTTTGAAAAAGCAAGAAGCTTGGCAGCAGATTTGCAAATATCAGAGTAACATAATACAGATACAAATCGACTGAACTCTCATGTTGTGTATTCTGAAATGAACTGGCAACACCCGATGTTAGCAAATATCAGGGCAGCAACATGGAACTGAGCAGAGCCATGTTGATTTATACTGGAGATGCTTCTCATCTTGTTTGATGATACTGATCCTCCAAAGATGGCAGGGCTGATATCTTCACTGCAGCTCAGTCTGCATGTTGTACAGATGAAGAGGAATGCATGACCTAGGTCTCCTCGTGAAAAAGCTAGTTTGCTCTGTCCTTCTGGACAAGGTGTTTTCCCTGAAGTTCAAGGCAAGATCACATGTTCTGAGAAGGACATCTGTGCCCAGCATCAAGCTGCTATGATTGAAAAAACGGTGGCTGGAAGCTTCCACTTTGTCCTTGCAATCAATCCCAACATGTCAAGAACCCTTAATGAAGAAGCCTACATAAAAGAAATGAGAAAAGACGTTCCACCCAACCTCAGGCTTATGACTGAAGGACTGAGCTAGATGTGACAATGTCATTTCTGTCTGTCTAGGACCCAGAACTGCTGTATTGCTGATCTTCATAGCAAAAGGTGTGAAGAGTGCTGAATTTGCTCATTCACAGCTTCCCTCCCTGTGCTCCCATCATCCACACACATCTCGACCAGTTCGTCACTGAAGCTCATCTGAGGAGAGAAGTGGCCGGGAAGAGAGGCTACAAGGAAAGATGCCACAGTAAGGTCGTGCATTGCTCAGACTCCCAGCCTCACTTTCTATCCCATAACTATGATGACTCAGACCCAGAGGCCAACACCTGGAAGACCATGCCTCCTCCTCGTGGCCTTACCCTTTCCCTCAGCCACCCATTGTTTTGTGGTTCCTGGCCTTGTTCAGGGTTTCCTATCCTAAAAGATTGAAATGCACCTGTTGATTTACAGGTAGTAAGAGCTGTAAGATAAAGGGTGCTCATGTCTTAGTCTACTGTCTGTGTCTTTGGCTGCAGTCGGTGCTGGAATGCGACCCGAGGTCTTCTCTGAAATTGAATCCAACCCTCATGCAACAGGGAGGCTCTGTGTTAAACACACACACAAGTGAGGGTTTTAAAAATGGAAAGCAGGCACTGAAATGCAGTTGAAGGAAGAGGGAAGCAAATTTCATGGATGTGGTCTTCTCCATGCTGCTGACCTTGTCAGGAGGACGGGGTGATCTTTATATCAGCGGTTGGTTCTTCAGTCAGCAAGAGTTGAATCCTTAAAATTCAGCTATTGCCATCATCCTGAGGACACACAAGCTCGTTACGTTTTTGGCAAGCTCTGTGACCCTTGCATCGGAAAGTAATTCTCGGTCTTCTCTGTGTGATACTAGGCGTGTGTGAGGAATCCATCTGGGGTGGGAATCTGGGATTCCCTGGGCTCAGCTCCCAGGCTCGGGTCCACTTTGCATGGACCTGGTCCAAGACCCTGGCAAGAGAGTCCAGTGTCTGCATGATACTCACCAGAAATCCACAAGGGTCCATCCCATCTTAGGTACCACTGTGCTTCTAACCATATCTCTAAATTTACCAAAAGCTAAAATTTTAGTGCAAGTGTCTGTTACTCTCTGATTATTATTATTTTTTTCTTTTAAGAAAGTCAGGACATTCAAAGGAAGAGCTAGGATCATCATCTCCCGAACGCTTTCATCCATTATTCTTTTTAACAAGTGGTTCGTGATATCTTTCAAACCTCACATCACTTCTGTGACTTTTACTTCCTTTGATCAGAACTGTGGACAGTACGAGCATCACTACTTCAGCCAAGCGGGTCTGATTGCTTCTCACCCCCTGAATAAGTTTCATTCCATTAATCCCAACATGGTGATGGATGATTTTTGCAATATAATCATCCTTCTTTGGTATGGTTCATTTTAGGAAAGGTCGTAGGAAGACATGAGCATTTGAAACAGAACCTGGGTCACGCTGAGAGAATGGCCAGAAGAAAGATGGATTGTTACGGGGAAACGAGTCGAATACAAGTTGGGTGACCAGGTTGTGATGAAGATTAGGTATAATTAAGACCTAGCAGGGAATGACAGTTTAGAAAGGGTGAAACAAATGCACACAGGAAAAAAGAGACAAGGGTCTTGGGAAATATTCTAGTGACTGGGAGATTAACAAGAAGGTAGACGGAAGGGTAGGGATGTATTGGAGCTCCATGGAAGGTCATGGACTTCCTCGCATGTTCTGCCCAGTTATGGACCAGCAGCCACAGCATCACAGAACAATAGTGATGAAGTGAGGACACATAAGAAGTTCTGCTCACTCATCCAAGTGACTCCTCCATAAAGAAACTATTTAGACAGTTAAAAATATAAGATGGTTTTCATGGAAAGCAGCACACAGCAAACCCACCGATCATGGCTTATGGCGTACACAAGAGTCAGCCACACAGAATGAAGCAGTGAGACAAGTGTATGCTCGCCAGTTCTAAATCTCTGCTTTCCAGATGGGGTTCTTCTCCTCACACTTCAGCTTATACCAGGCATAGGGTTCTTCACTCTTTTATGGATTAAGAAGGATGAATATGCATGATTTATATTTTGGCTGCCTCGCTACCTAACTTATTTATTATTTATTTATTTAAAACTTTTATATGCCGTCCTCTGTGTGTGGCATCTCAGGACAGCTTACAGACAGTAAACCAATCACTCTGCACTTCTGTCTTTCAAGTAATAAAAGTGTTCTCTGTAGTGTAAGAGTGTCCAACCATGTTTTAGTACAGGGAATTGAATACAGGGAATCTGTGCAAGTGTACCTCATAGCTTCCATATAGCCTGAAAGGCCTAACCATGCCTAATCCGTGAAGCTAAGCAGTGTTGAGTGAGGTTGAGATCTGGATGGGAGACTTAAATGGCTTGAACCACCTGGAGAGCTTTGGCAATGGGTGGTATTGAAATGTCCTAATAACAGGGTTGGACCTCTCATACCTCTCAAAAGTTGTGGGGTTGGGACGTGGGGCATATACAGCTATCAGTTCAGACATAATTTTATGGTGCGACATCTTATTTTATTCTCCCAATATTTTAATTGTTAATCTATTTTAATTGGTGGTTTTATATTTAACATCGGATGCTGTGCAACTGCTACTCATATTTCTATTTTTATTCTATTCTATGTTGTAAACTGTCCCAAGACGTCTGTGAAGGGACGCTATAGAAAAGTTTTAAATAAATACACAAAATAATCTTTCCCCTCTGTCCAAGTGTGTAATTAACAGAGCTGTAGTCTTTTGAAGAAGCATCCTGCAGTTCCCAGGATCTGCAGCAAAGGATCCAGAAGATCTGAGAACATGCCCGCTCTCCGATAGTTTGCACCACCCCATGGGCCACCCACAAGGGCTGAATTTGCAGGCAGAAAGGTTGCCTTCACCTTGCCTTCTCCCTCCTCCTCCCAGGCTGAGGTGTTCAGCTTCCTCATTTTCATGGCTCATGAACCTTCTTCCCTGATGGACTCTTCTTTCATCTCTCAGGTCTAAATATACTTTTGGTGCCTTGCTTCATTTGCCTTACGCAGGTCACTGTCTCCCGAAGTGCCGCTTTTTCTGTTGGGAACAGGTGTAGCGACAAATCCGATGGTCTAGTTTTGAGTGGAGCCATCAATCATTATGCTACATCCTTTTCTTTTTCCTCTGTCTGGTTTCTGCACCTGCCTCCTGTAAAGGTGTGATCCTGTATCATTTCTTCCTTCTGGACCCACTCTTTGTTCTGCTGGCCCTGATATTAGGTTCAGCGATGATGCAAGGTTCATCGTCAAGGCGATGGTTTTCCCAGTTGCAAGGTATGGCTGTGAAAGCTAGACCATAAGGAAGGCCGAGCGCCAAAGGATTGAGGCCTTTGAACTGTGGTGCTGGAGGAGACTCCTGCGAGTCCCTTGGACTGCAAGGCGATCAAACCGGTCAGTCCTAGAGGAGATCAGCCCTGACTGCTCTTTAGAAGGCCAGATCCTGAAGATGAAACTCAAATACTTTGTCCACCTAATGAGAAGGAAGGACTCCCTGGAAAAGAGTCTAATGCTGGGAACGATTGACGGCAAGAGGGAAAGAGGAGAGCAGAAGATGAGATGGTTAGATAGTGTCACTGATGCAACGAACATGAATTTGGGTGAACTCTGGGTAGTGGAGGCAGGAGGGCTTGGCCTACTGTGGCCCATGGAGTCATGAAAAGTTGGGCACAACTGTGTGATTGAACAAGAACACTGCACCAGCCTGAGATGGTGTTTCCTTTCACATCAATGGTTGGGTGAACACAACCATATTCGAAAAGATTTTTGCCTTCTGAATGGAGCGTTGGACAAGGTTCTCCGGAGAAATATTGTCTGGGATGCATCAACTTCAAGTCCTCAGCAGGGACCTCGGCAGTTGCCTCTCCTTGGTGGCATGCAACATTCAACCACAACCTATGGTTTGATGACAACCCACACTCAACCCAGGAGAGCTAATTGTGCTGTCTGAACCCGGTTGGGATGTGTGTGTATATGTGAGAGGAAACAGAGGATTCAAAAGCCTTGCTGTGTGCGGCATGAACGAGGGGGCTCATTTCATGTTGACACTACTAAGGCTTTGCACATTGGGATTACACAGGAGAAATAGCTCTTCTCTCCTTCTAAGGAACCCTGGGAATTGCTCTAACGTACGTGTGCAAGTGGAGACCTTATAATGTTTGCACTGAACTCTCCTTCTCAGGATTCCACTAGGGAGCTGTGATGGTTAAATTGGAATAGAATAGAATTCATCTGAAGTGTCATCAAACTCCCTGCCACTAAATAAGAAATAGAATAACATTTTCTGCTAAACATTCAGACAGTCGATTCATTTAACTATAACAGCCTTCACATCTTATGTTAAAGAGCTATTATTTTATCCAGAGCCCGGCTACATTTTAACAGCAACCAGTCTGGTACCTATTTGCAGGTGAAGATATTGACAAGTGGAAAGCGCAGTATACGTGATCCTCCCCATGTTGCTATTAAATGTCAAGATTCTTTGCAAGACAAATTCCTGAATCACCTGCAGTGTTGCGCCTACAATAAGCACAAGTAGAGCGCTCTGTCTCTGGTGGAAGGATTTATTTGTTCTGCCTTCCTTGATCCAAGTGTGACTTACAAGCATAGCTTTCTAAAGTGAAGGCAGTTAAACTGAAGGCCCCCATGGAAAAAGGAGAGGCTGGGAGGCTGCAGCGCACGGCCTGAGGGACGGATGGAGTTCCCCGCATGTCCCACTCTCTCTCTCACAGATGCTGCGGAAGCGATGGTGGCAAAAATCCCTGCACCTTTGTGGAGCAACAAGGCGCATGGAGAACACACGCCCGGCCTGTGTGCAGAATCCGGTTCTGCCTGGGGAAATAGGACTGCGATGCCCATGTGCCAGCACTCTCAGAAAAGCTACTGCAGCATCTGATGCTGCTGTGGCCAGTTTGGCAGTGCAGGGGATGGTTTAGGGGGCCGTGTGGTCTCCCTGCCCCTAGCAGTTGCTCATGCAAATGATTTATTGTTCAACTTCTCCACCATCTGAGAGTTGAGGCTCTTTCGATGGCTTGCAACAGTTCCTAATAGGAGCATAAAACGGCAACGGCAACAGCAACAATCTATAATACAAAATTTAAGAAACAGATTTTTAAAAAACTCACTAAGGAGTTAAAACAGCATTTAGTATGGAATAGCCCTGTTCAGGACTTGAGGCATGGATCCCCCCACCACCCCATCAAGCTGGTAGATAAGTTACGCATCTTTAAATGCCTCAGCACGGAGGGCTGTCTTGCCCTGGCAGTGAAAGGAAGGCAACATTGGTTCCAGGCAGGGCTCAGTGGGGAGCCATACTGGAGAGGGGTCATCTGGAAGGGCCCTCCCCCCTGTGGCCACCCTCTCGGCCTCCCCTGGAGTTGGCACTTGGAAGAAGTGCCAGGTGTTTGCTGTAGGGCCTATGCAGGTTGTGCTCAGGAGAGATGCTCTCCCAGTCCTGGCGTGGGTGTGTGTGTGTGTGTGTGTGTGTGTGTGTGTGACAGGGACACCTTTTGGCTTTGCCTGATGAAGCACTGGGTGAAAATGAAGCTTTGAGACCTGCAGAGCAATGAGCCATTGCAAACGCTTCCTTGCAGCCACTGGGTAAGAACACGGGAACTTGGACCACTGCGGCAATTTGGGGGCGACAGTCCCATCAACACCTCACTGCCTGAGGTGGCATGCTGCTAACTGCCCGGTGCTAAGGCCCGCTGGCTCCAGCCATGGCTCCTCCGGTGCCATTGGACCAGGATGGCCACCGCCCCAAGGCAAGGTGGCCAGTGGCCAGATATGATGGGAGGTGTAGCCCGCAACCTTGAACTTCTGCACCATCCAAGAGTTGCAGCTCTTTGGATGGCTCACAATCGTTCCTAACAGGACCATCAAACAGCAACAGCAACACCCTTGTAAAAGGCCCTGGGGACACAAGCTTGAGCACCCCTGCTGTGATCGGTGTGCACGTGGGTCTTCCCATCATCCATGCAGAGGATGTCTGTGACACATCTGACCTTACCTTAAACGGGTGTCTAGCAGCTGGATTTTTAAAAATGTTTTACACTAGAGAATGTGCAGGGTCCGTGCTCTGGAATGGGACTCTTGTATGGCAGGTGGGGCAGCTTTTAGATCTGCATCGGGGCCCTGCACCTAACTCTCGGGTAAACCAACACCCTAAAAAAGGATGAAGCTGCTAGAAGCACATTTAACGTCAGTTTTGGCCCAGGGAACTAGAACTGTTGGGTTCTAGTAGATTCACACCCAGATCCACTGCTCGTCCTCCTTTCCCAGGGATTTCCAAAATCACATCCTTTTTCCTTGGCAAATTGAGTCCTACAAGTGTGGCTAGCATATGCCCTTTGCCTCCAAAGAGTTCTTCTGAAGCAATAAATCTTAATCTTCCATTTTATTAGGGGAATGATTGAACTTGCACTCTACTGGAAAGACCCAAGAAGCTGTTTTGGAAGGAGGCAATGAACACGCGCCTTACCTGGACCAGTGTCTGGGCCATGGGAGGTTGACTAGCAGACAGGAGCACAGGGACCCGGGCAGCCGAGAGAAGCGAGCGCCAATCCTTTCAGGAAGCGAGCGCGATCAGGCAGGCTGGGAGTCAGGACGCCGAGAAGACAAGCTGAGGGAAACGGGTACCTTGAGGACCAGGGCACGGCTAGAGCAGAGTTGGGCCAACTGGAGCAAGGCTGGAGCAGAGCTGGGAAGTCAGGGGCCAGAGCACAGAGAAGCCCACCGCAAGTCAGGAAGCATCCGTTAAGACAGCTTCTGGAGGGAAGAGCCAGAACTTGCACAGCGCTTCCCCCAGGTGCCACTCGTAAAGGCCCCGAGAGTTGCATGAGGTGGTGGATCGGATCCTGCAACTACCAGGGCTTTTATTCTGGCCTTTGGCCAGCAGAGGGAGTACTGACGTTGTCTCAGATCCTGACACCTGGAGAGCAAAATTCCTTCTTAACTGTGGGCTCAGATATGACCCGTCCTCCGATAGAGAGGGCAACAGCTTGCCATTCCAAGTCAGGCTGGAGCTGGTTAATCGAATAAACACACATCCTGCCCCATTCTGTGACGCGATGCTCACGGGGAGTGGACGCCAGCAAGTGGCACTGGAATGGGATGCCAGATCGCCACTTCCACGAGTCACTGTTTTGCCCCCTGCAGACATGCGTCATGGAGGCTCCAAAGGGAGGTTGCTATTGCAGGGCACATGAGGCTGGTCGATGAGCGGAGTTTCCAAGCTTCCTACTTCAGTGGAATGAAGGGACACTCACACCCCAAGAGTCGGCCTCATGGACCGGAGATGAGCTCCACTGAATGCATCGGAATGGAACATACTGCGCTGCTTTTGTGACCTTCCAGATGGGCTGCTGGCTCCAACGTAGCACTGCTGTTCTAGCCTTGCTTCCATGCAGATGTTCTAGGCAGAGGGTTGGATCCAGCGGTATTGTGGTCTGGCTGCGTTGGTGCAAGTGGGCAGCTCCAGTCCATCTTTCCCTGCTGTCTGAAAATAATATCGCCAGGAAGGAGAACCTGCTGAATGGGGCGAACTGCAGTGTGGAGGGGGAATCCTCGTGAATCGGGCAGCATCCGACCTTTCCATAAGCAGAGCCCTTCTTGTTGTGGAAGGCAGCAAGCCTTTGTAGAGGCAGCTCAGAAGCGGTGGGAAAATGCAGAAGAACCTGCTACAAAGTGGCCACCATAACATCCGGGCATCTTCTAAAACTCGGTGTTTCGAGCGGTGTAATTGCATTTACTCAGGCTGGGGAAAAATGTGTATTTGTGGGGGGAGACACTACAATAATTCTCCCAAGGGTCCTGAGGAATCCTCACCAGTCCTCAGCACGGAAGAACCAGCTCTTCTTCAACCGATGTCTTCTCTCTTCAGCTGAGTGGCCCATTTCCAGGAATGTCCTGCAACGAGTGAGTCCGGCCTGCGGGGAAAGCCCCTCTGCCTCCGGCCACCCTGCACAATGTCTCTGTGACGGAGTGGGGCATATAGAATCCTCCAGCAAGGTCTTGCAGGGTGGCTGAGTGGCTGGGCGGCAGTGGTGTGCCAACAATGGCCGGCAGTTGTAGCTCCGCTGCTTGAGGCTTAAGCAGGTCTATTTAACTTTTACTCTAATGTAATGCTGGAGGAGACTCCTGTGAGTCCGTTGGACTGCAAGGCAATCAAACTGGTCAGTCCTAGAGGAGATCAACCCTGACTGCTCTTTAGAGGGCCAGATCCTGAAGATGAAACCCAAATACTTTGGCCACCTCATGAGAAGGAAGGACTCCCTGGAGAAGAGCCTGATGCTGGGAACAACAGATGGCAAAAGAAGAAGGGGACGGCAGAGGATGAGGCGGCTGGATGGAGTCACTCGAGCGGTGGGTGTGGGCTTGGGTGGACTCCGGGGGATGGTGGAGGACAGGAAGGCCTGGAGGAACGTTGTCCATGGGGTCATGATGGGTCAGACACAACTTTGCGACTAACAGCAACAAAAATGTGAGCTGCCCAGGAGCGCAGTGGCACAAGCGGGCGGCATGCAAAGGTTTTAAATAAATGGAGCAAGCAAGCAAGTTCTCAGAAGATCAGCCAGCACACAAGCAATGGGGGTTAACCCTGAGCATCCGGATGCCCCTTTCTGCACTTTTTTCATGGCACCACTTTTGTGAGATGATGACATGATGCGTGCATCACATGCCTAATGAGGCTGCGCCATTCGAAATATCCAGCTGACTCAGCAATATGGGGCAGCCACATATTTAGCTCTCCCATCACCTCCTGCACGATCTGCTACAGGGGCTGCTGAGCTTCTCTCAGCCCCAACGGCTGATGCCCATTTCAGAAGCTCTTAGAGGTCTCTTTCCAGTGGTGGAGGGCAAAATGAGAAGGGGCATCTCTGAAAGCAAAATGAGGTGGGGTCTCCGAGCCTACGGAGAAGCCTTTCAACTTCGACAGCAGCGACGAAACTGCCGCAGAACAGCGAATGGGTGTCACGATGCTGTGGGATGAATTCTTTGATGTAAATGTTAGGAAGGGGAAGACTCTGGACACCATTTTTCAGACCAAGACAAGCGCGTAGCAAAGCTCCCCTCTCACACCGAATACCTTGATGTGCCCCCTGTGCACACTCTAAGGAGTAATGAAAGACACACGTGTCCGAATTCTGAGATTACCTTTTCTACATCTCTGAAATTACACCGTGCAACGTTTTTCGCATGTCTCACCCCATCTCCTGTTCGCTGTTTTTGTTTAATGTAACATCCAGCCTGAATTAGAGTCCCTCAGAGCCTCCTGTGTCCTGTGCTTTCTGCGGCTTGTCCTAATTTATTTGCTTTCATGTTATATTTTCAGTACAATTTGTTTTTTTAATCTGATTTTACTGTGGGCCACCTTCTGTGCCATTCTTCGGCCAGATGGTATACTACATAAATATTATCTGGTCATTTCTTTTTTCTAATCTACCGATGTGACAGCAAATATTTTATAAATAGACTAATTGCCTTTAAAAGTCTCCCTGGTCATTAAGGAGCTAGATGGGTTTATCCAGGTGCCTTTTGTTTTCCTCTTCTAGGTCAGTTCTTTTTATTGCATTTTATTGTATTTTTAATGGATTTTAAAGTTATTTTGATGTTTTGAAAATCTTCTAAATGCTGTTTCATGTATTCTATTTTATTGCTTTTATATCCTGTTGTGAACTGCTCAGAGAACTTTTGCTTCAGGTGGAATAGAAATGTAATAAATGATAATAATAGTGACAACTTATTTTGAAATGTTATTTTTCGTGCATTTCCTCTCTGTTCTAGAGAAGTTCTAGATGAGAAGCAGAATAAAGATGCTTCCAATAAATAAATAGGTAAATAACAATGACCCAAGCTAGCACGTCATTGGACAACAGAATGGCATTCAATGTGGATAAGTGCAAGGTCTTGCACTTGGGGCATAGGAGTAGCTGTCATAAGTACAGGTTAAGGGACAAGTGGCTAGAGAGCAGCACTTGTGAAAGGGACCTTGAACATGAGCCAGCCGTGTGATGCAGTGGTCAAGAGGGCGAATGCCACTCTTGGTTGCATCGTCAGGAGTGTGGCTTCTAGATCGAGAGGGGTATTACTGCCACTCTATACGACTCTGGTGCGCCCGCAACTGGAGTATTGTGCTCAGTTTCGGGCCCTTCATTACAGAAAGGATATAGCCAGGTTGAAGTCAGTGCAGCATAGGGCCACAAGGTCGGTGGCTGGTTTGCAGGGGATGCCGTATGAGGCGAGACTGAGGGAACTGGGTCTCTTCAGCCTGGAGAAGAGGAGACTCAGAGGCGATATGTTGGCAACATACAGGTATGTGAGGGGGTGTCACACGGAGGTGGGTAGAGACCTGTTCTCCCCTGCAGAGAAAGGCAGGACACGCTCCAACGGAGCCAAGCTCAGGGAACCCAGGTTCCATTTAGATGCCAGGAAGTCCTTCCTGATGGTTAGGACCCCCAGGGAATGGAATGGGCTTCCATGGGAGGTGGTTGAGGCCCCATTGGTGAGGGTGTTCAAGGATAGGCTGGATGTCCACATGGTGGGCATGTCGTAAGCGGAACTGGCTGGTGCCGGAGGTCAGACTAGATGGCCTGGGAAGCCCCTTCTGACTCGCTCCGTTTCTATGTTTCTATGTCATTCTTCAGAATGCTGCTTGTTCTGCTGTACTTCCAAGGAACTCCCGTAAATCTCAGAAGATCTGGACAATAGGGACATAAGCACAAGCAAAAAGAAGTTTCCATAGATGTAGAACCTGTATCTCTCCATGTTTTGGCCTACAACTCCCACCAGCCCTAGCCAGCACATCCAATGCTGAGGAATCCTGGGAACTACAGGCTAAACATCTGGTCAGACCCAAGTTGCTCACTGCTGATCTTCCATATTGCCTCAGTTTGGTCCTTCTAATGATGGGGACCAGCACGGTCAGCTTTGGATCTCCAAGCCAAAGTAAAACGTATCTCTTCCGAGCCCCCACCCCTCACCCTGGGGCCTCGTGGAGGGGAAGCGGAAACTAGATGCCTGGTTTCCATTTTCCATTCCATTTTCTATAGTTCCATTCTGGTGTTATAGTTATGGGATATCACCCACAAAGGGATATCCTAGGGAGAGAGAAAAACTTCTCTGACAAAAATACAATGCCTTTCCCTACCCGGAAAAGATATCCCTTGAAATGAAGCCTATTTGATAGTCTTAGAAACAATGGCTGATCAAAAGCAATGTGACGTCCTTTCAGCTCCATAAAATAATGCAACTGCATGGAACTGATTCATTTGCATTAGTGCAGATTGTGGGGGTGCGGAACAAATCCATTTGCCATATTGATTTCATGATTGCATTCATAGAAACATTTCTTCCCCTGGGCTGGAAAAGCTCCAGGAAATGCAGAGGTTGAGCTGAATTTAGAAAGGGAGAAAGAGAGGCAGTCACAGACAGACAGACCCCTGCTCCTAATTCCAGTCAACTTAACCATTTAAAGAATGGATAGATCTGTTTGTCTGTTACATGGTGAGTATATTAAACCTGTATCACAAGGCAGTATTTCCGAAGCTTTTTTGAATTTTACTTACTTACTTACTTATTTATAACATTTTTATGCCGCACCCATCGCCGAAGCCTCAGGGCAGCTTACAAAGCAAATAAATAAACAAAGAATAGAATAACATTAAAAACTTGGAGTTTCTCAGCCATAATTTAAAACCTCAAATAAAACAACCAATTAACAATTAAAATGTCGTTTAAATAAAAAGGTCTTGGCCTGGCACCGAAAAACAAATAATGACAGCACCAGGCGGACCTCTCTGGGGAGCGCATTCCATAGGCAGGGTGCCACCGCAGAGAAGGCCCTCCTTCGGGTACTCACCCTCCTAATATCCCTCACAGAGGGCTCCCGGAGAAGGGCCTCCCCCGCCGATCTCATGGGGTAGGAGAGCATATCTGGACACAAGCACTCCTTTAGATAACCAGGTCCCAAGCCGTTGAGGGCTACTTAGCTGCCATGACTTCATGGTTTTGTTCATTTTCTCAGGACACCTCATCAGGGGCTGCTTGTTGGGGTAATGAAGTGTCTGGCATGGGGTATGGAGAGCCCAAGAGAGCAGTATGCCCCATTCTCAAGCTTGGAAGCTTTCCAATGTGCAATTTTTTAAAAAATAAGTTTTATTTGAAATTATAATCCTAAAAAACAAAAAGAAAACTACAAACAACATCCATCATCAAAAACATCGAGTGCACTGGGTCAGCCCCCACACCCTTCCTTTTCCCTTTATGATAGCTTAAAAACATATTTAAATCTATGCGAAGTCCCGTTTCTCTAGCCAATAATAAAAAGAGTTCCAAGTTTGATAGAAGTCAGTATCTTCCTTCTCCTTCACCAATGTGCAATGTTTAGCACTCCTGGCAAAAATGAAAGAAGAAGGATGATCATGAAAAAAACAAAAATCACGAAGACAGAAGAAATACAGAACATTACAGTTAACAAAGCTGAAATTGAAATAGTGAATGCTTTTACATTCCTCAGGTAAGTCATCAATTCAAAGTGTGATTGCAAGCAAGGCATTTGAAGAAGACTGGGACTTGGAAGGCCATCAATGAAGGAACTAGAAGTGACCATCAAGAGTAAGGATGTCACAAGATGCTCCACACAATTGCATTTCTAATCACAACCTATGGATGTGAAAGCTGAACAAGGAAGAAAGCTGAGCGGAAGAAAAAAATCAAGCATTCAAAATGTAGCTCTGGAGGAGAGCTTTGCGAATATGCTGGACCAACAGAAAGACGAACAAGTTGGGCCCTGGATCAATCAAGTCGAAACTTTCCCCAGAAGCAAAAACAGCAACACTGACAGTCCCCTACATATGAATGAGTTCCGTTCCCAGAGTACGTTCATAAGTTGAATTTGTTTGTAAGTCCAACAAAGTTAGCCTAGGAGCTTCACTAACACAATCGGCTATAAAGCACTGTACTGGAATAGGTTTATAACGACACTGGAGGACTTTCATTGACATTACTGGAGGACTTCTGGAAGTTATACTTCTAGGTGTGTGGCAAGCAGAAGTGGACCATATTGCTCATCTGATGGGTTCTTCCTCATATGGCAATACTGTTAGGTTGGTGTGACCTGTGTTGCATTTTGCTGGACTCACCTCTCTCCATTATTACAGCAAAGGACGCAAAAGCACACTGGAAAGTTCTCAGCTTGAAGGTTCGTAGGTAGGGGACTTCCTGTAGACCATCAGGCTAGGAAAAGTTGAAGGCAGAAGAGGAAAAGCAAGACCAAATACGAGATGGGTCGACTCCATACAGGAAGCCATAACCTTGAATTTGGAAGGGCTGTTGTGCCTCTGTGAAATCAATTAACAGATAAGCATCAAACGAACCACTATTATCTGGCCATTTGCCTTCTCCTGCTGATGCTTTGCTTGAGTCAAATGGTTATGGTTTCAGTTTATCTCCCGGAAAATGTGTGTGTGCGTCTAAAAAATAGCCTTGCGTGTGAAGGCCAGGCAATGGCCCATGTCCCCAGGGAAGGTCACGACAACAAAGGGAATGCACCATGACACCCTGTCATAATACACAGCCCACCCTGCAATCTTATTTTTGAAAAGACAACCACACATTTCAGGCTGTGAAAACACGGTTATCTATTCACAATGCCTAGACACACTGGAAGGTAGAAAGAAACTCTAAGGGTGGGACACAGCTTAACCAAGCACATAAATACTCGTTGTTTGCCTAGTCGATTGAGGAGAGAGAGAATGGCGTCTTTTTGGAGGGTGTTATCTCGTCCTGCACGACCCAAGACACCGTGAGAGCCAATTTGTTACCAGCAATAGTTAAGGTGGGGCACACCACCCTGTGCATCCCCTCAAGAGTCCATCTGGTAGGAGCACATGATATTATTTGTTTATTTAACTTCTCTGCCATGTCAATTAGTCCAAAGGTTTCTCTAAGCGGATTACAGGGAGACAAATAGGAACAACAGTGAGAGGCAGTTTGTTTACTCCTGATTCTGAGTCAGATTATTGGTGCTAAAGGAAGACCAGTGTGGTGCCCCAGACACCATCCCAGTGTATCGGACTGCAGCTTGCACGATTACTAGTTCAGCATTGCATTTGCTAAGTGAGGCCACCTTCCCTCTCTGTTGTCTCAGATGCCGTGCAAGGAACCCCTGATATCTCCCTAACTGGACCAGTCTTCCCCAATCCGGTGCTTTCCGGATGTGTTAGACTACAATCCCTATCACCAGGCAGCTAGGCGAGTGTGGGAATGGTGATCAAACTCATCAGGAGGGCAACAGCTTAGAGAAGTTATGCCGTGGCCTCCCTTTGTTCACTGTTGTTACGTGCCATCAAGTCATCTCCGACTCCTGGTGATCTGGGAATGAGCACCCTCCAAAAGGCCCTGTCCTGAGTGACCTGCTCGTCTCTTGTAAACTCGAGGCAGTGAGTTGCTGGATGGAACTCACCCATCTCATAGCTGGTCTTCCTTTCCCCCCCTTCCGCCTTCTTTTCCTTTTCTACCCTGGCATGATTGTCTTCTCCAAGGAGTCTTTTCTTCTCATGATGTGCCTGAAATACAACAGCTCCCGTTTTGCCATTTTTACTCCCAGGGCAGCCTAATAATCACCGGATGGCCTTTTCCATCACAAAGTGGACTGACCTCCTTTTAGAGCTGTCCATCTCGGCAGGTATCAGTGCATCTCCTAGTAGAGATTTCCATCATTCATACATTGTGTGAAGAAGTCCTTCCTGGCATCTCTCCTGAATCCTCCACCATTCATCTTCATGGGGTGAACCCATCAGGGTTCTAGTATTAGGGGAGAGGGAGAAGAATCATATTAGAGAAGAACGACATGGAGAACATGGCTAGGAAGATGGCCTGATATGCCTCTATAAGTCTTGCCTTTTTGCTAGTCTAGAGAGTCCCGCATATTGTAATTTTCCCTCAAAGGAAAATTTTCCCTCAAATTTTCCCTCCAGCTTCTTGGTTATGTCGATTTCCCTCTTCTGCACCGCTTCAGCTGCCCTGGTAGAAAACATGGCTACCTACATTGGGAATCCATAGCTGAGAATATTGAATTCACAAGGTTCTGTGGCAAAGGAAAGGAAACGTTATTAACGTTAGATGCTTTTAGGTATCCTAAACGTTTTCTTATTGAAAACATGTTTCAGAATTCCATGTTTTCAGAATTCAGTAATACTTATTAACTGTACAAAACTACCGTGTCCTTTTCAGAGTACCTTTCTATATTTTAAAACTCATGTGGAGACCTAACATCTCTAAGGGGACTAAGCTACACAGTAGAGAGGGATTTCAGTAAAAGAACTACTCAGAATACATTTCTTCTGGTAGCTTTTGGAAAGACTAAGACCTTGTAGAAGATTCTCTAATTTTCACCTTGGTGTGCTATAGAAGCATCATTATTCCTTTAAAAAAAGATGAAATCCAACAGTTTGGATCATTGAGATTTCCAAGGTGGCAGGACATCATTAAAAATTTCTCTCTTGCTTTTTAAGGAACGAAACTCAAACACAAAATGTAGCAAATGAAATGGAATGGAAAACATTTGAAATGCAAAATGAGGTAACTGAAATTAATCTTGAATGAATGTTCAGCCCTCCTCTAGCTGTTTGCAAGTCAGCCCCATTTAGGTCTATGGGACTCTCTCCCATAGAACTAAGCAGAGACTTAGCAACATTAGATACCAGACTGAGCCATTAATTTCATTTATTACTTTTATTTACTTTTGAATTTGTATGCTGCCCGCTAATCCAGATGGATTCTGTACCCACTTGTGGAAATATGCTTTGGTAACAGCCCATATTAATCTTCCAAAGGTCATTTGCAGCACAAGCTTATCCCTGCTTGCTCACAAGTAAGCCCTAATAAGCTCAGTGAAACACGCTCCTGTATAATTCCTTTTGCAATTATTTCATATCCTAGGATTTTTTAAAACTGACTGTGTGGATAGAGTGATCGTCTACTTAGTTGATTACGTGACACGGACTTAATTATGACTGTGTGGGGTGAAGGGTTCTTTGCAATGGTTTGTTCTTGCTGGGGGGAGATAAATAAATCTCTTGCCCAGCTTCTTGACTTGGGTGTCCTCCAAACGTTCCACAACACTGAACCCGAGCACTGCAAACATGTCAGTTATCCATGAAAGTGAGTGTCTTACATTAGAAAAAAAAAGTTTTCTACCTTCTGAAGTGACGTTCCTTAACAAAAGAGGAAAAAAAGCAGGGTTCCACATTTGCTGCCGTCAGGTTTTATAACAAAATTCTTCCGAACAGAACTGATACATTGAAAGGTGAAATCCTCCATGGAGCTTTAGTGCTTCCATTTCCTTGCCGTCCAAACATCTCGAGAAGTGGAGAGCAGCTGCCTCCAGCCGTTGCAGATTAGTAAATGATCCTTTACCTAGAAACATGCTTGGTGAGATACTCCCAGAAGGCTGCTTCCAAGTCAAGTCTGAGAATGCGGGATCAGGGTGGAATTTCATGACAATGATAGGTGGGATTTGTTCATGTCCCTGATGGTTGTGTGAGCAGAAGGCAACTTGCGATTCTGACCTTTCTGTTCCTCCAACCTGCAGCTCCTTGCACCTCCCCACACTTCTGCAGGAGGTTAGGAGATCCTAAGAGGGAAGTCCATGCCATGCAAGGGGTGGGCACCGCCTCAACTGGGGCAGAGAAATCTTGACAGAGCGGTTCTCCACTTCCACCCTGCCCAGCTTAGCCTTCATCATTCAGGAGAGGTTTTGGAGGTACAGAGCTCTGATAGGAGAGGGGGACGGAAGGACGGGCTACAGCCACCCAACCCTCAGTCTGGAACATCTACCCTCATGCCAACACATTTTGAAATCTCTGAGAACTGCCAGATTTGAGGAAGTGTCTTGTGGAACTCAAACACATAACCGTGTTCTGCGTTGTTATGGCGAGGAGCAGAAGCCGGTGGGATTAGGCATTTGCCACATGCCAGGCCTTCAGCATCCTTTGAATGCCATATTGGTGCTGCCATTTTGGGTCCCAGTTTTGTGAAGTTCAGAGGAGTTGGAGGTAGTCCTTCCTGCCTCCTCTTTCTCTCCATCTTTGCAGCCGGTTCCCTTGCCTTCCATGGACCAATGCCTTCAGTTCTTTCTCACAGCAAAAGGCCCTGCCCCACATGGCGCCCAAGTGCTGGCAATAGGCCTGAGCTTTATAAACACTGCTAAAAGATCCCATGAATTATAACCAGATTGTCCTGGGTAACTGCTTTTCAACAGGCCTCATGTTGCAGTAACTTGATCCATTGCTTACATGTGAATTCCTTCCTTGTTCTAATACAGAGGGAGACACAAAAGGATTCTTTCAAAGGGCAAACACTTTTGGACGATTGCATTGGAAGGGCTGTTTACAGCCTTGGCTGAGCCTTCAGATCTAGTAAATGCACCGACAGGAAGGCCCAAGTTGCAGAAATATTCCCTCAGAATACGGAATGCCTTCCTGCAGAAAGTGCAATTGGCCTGCCGGCTCTTGGCCTTCAGAAGGGTGCAAAGATTCATCTTTCCAACAGATACTTTTAAATGTGTTGGTTTTACTGCTGCTGTTTGGATGGTGGCAGGGGTTTCTTGTTTTAAATTGGCACGCGCCACCTTGCTGGCTCTTTAGCAGATCGAACTGCACGAATGTTAATAATACATATAAAGGAATGATTAAAGATGATTGGGTAGCTTCCCACACTT
This sequence comes from Varanus salvator macromaculatus, assembly GCA_023646645.1. Taxonomy (NCBI): domain Eukaryota; kingdom Metazoa; phylum Chordata; class Lepidosauria; order Squamata; family Varanidae; genus Varanus; species Varanus salvator. The sequence goes on from JAIXND010000773.1 coordinate 18,325,737, forward strand.
TCCGCTTCTGGGAAGGACTCTCCTCATTGACTTGGCTGCCATGGAAAACCTAGGCATGTACCACGGGATTCCACATGGGGGACACATTGCCGGAAATGCAGCCACTCCATCTTATCACATCGCTGGCGAGAGGTTTGGCCGGTCATTGGCGATGCGGGCGTCTGATTTATTTCATTCGGTTATGAACTTGGTTTGGTGAAACCCAGTACGGGTTGGCCTCCCGCACCGTGAGGGCTTCCTGGGCTCCTAGTCCACAAAGAATCTTTAATGCGTCCCTGATAGATTGTTCCACAAGTCAATTCTCGGCACAGCTGCTCTGAGTTATGGTTTCTAGCAGCTGACACCATCTGCACGCTAGACGGCGAAGGGGCGGAGCAGGACTGTGGGGAGAAATCCTCGGCTCGTAGCCATATATCATTCTGAAGGCAGGTCAGGGAATATGCCTACACAGCACCCCTGTGTTTCATTAGAGCTGATTCCGATAAAAAATGTTGAAATCATAAAAAAGGGGGGGAAAGCCATTTAGTCATTCAGGGACATTGTATTAAAAGCATGATTCAGAGTCTCTGGAGCTGGTATCATAACACTTACTCATTTTGAAAAGTAGCGATAATGTCCTTGCCTTGATATTGCAATGATAACGAGCGTTTTCTCTTCCCTCTGAAAGGGGGGGGGCACGTTTTATTTGACAAAATGCAAGTACTCTTTGGATGAGGAGGGGTGCCAGGAATTAGATTCTGTTATCTAAAATGGTCATACTTTAATCATCCAGTACCTGGCTGCTTGTGCATGTTAAACTGTAGTGTTTTAGCTGTTTTATGAATAAAAGGTTAGTTTCCAAGCAGGAGAGGATAGGAATATGGACACATCCCAGGTTGCTAGTCCAATTCCCCTCTCCACTTCACTATGGCCAGGGTGAGAAGAGGAAATAAGCTTTTACCAGCTCACAGTCTCCGTTTGCTCTATGCTGGATTAATGGAATAAAATATTTATCAACTGCCTTTAGGGGAAGGATTCTCAGGATGGCGTGCAAAATGTAATAACTGAGAGGCGTTGAGATGCAAAGGTTGGAACTGCTGGATCGAGATCCGGGTTCTAGTCCCCACCCAGCCATGGAGCCAACTGGGTGCCTTTGGACCAGTCACTGCCTCTCAGCCGAACCTTCCTCACAGGTCTGTTGTTGAGAGGATAGGACTGAGAAGAGGTGGAGGAGACATGGAAACCGCTTTGAGTTCACTGCGTGAAAAAGTGTGATACAATCTAATAAATACATACATACATATGATAGGGTTTGTTAGATGCTTTCACTGGTGAGCGCATTATAAATGTGACTAACCACAACAGGGGACTGTTGACTATCCAGATGGAGAGACTGCTCATTTGAGACTGGGTGCTTCATTTAAGGTGGCTGCTGGGAAACCAAGACCGAGGTGTCCAGGGCATATCCTTGATAGGTTGGGATCCAGGGCTGCAGGGCTGATGCATGAGCTTCCCATCTCCACAAGCTTGCACTAGGCAGATTTTTTGGTATGGTGATGACCTGGGAAATAACCTTAATGTAATGCAATCTCTCCGTTGTTTTTTCTGCACCTGGAATTTGACTAAGCATATGCTACATGTAGTTCAGGCAAAACATTTCAAGTAAAATTCTCAGTCCAGGGGATCCAAATTCTGTACCCAAGATATCTGGATCGTTCAACTTATATACTTCACGTAACTTGACTGAATTTGCATTATCTTGGCCAGGTTAAACATTTTACTATATCATGTTGCTTATCCACTTCTGCTGGCTGTGGGAAGGGCACGGAAGCTGAAAGCACACACTCATGCTGTGAAAATCTACTTCTGCCAACTCTCCGGCTTCAGAAATTTCAACCCATGTTGCTCGTGCATTCTTAAACTTGTCAGTATGGTCGTAAAGGCTAGAAATATATTTGCTCTTCCAAGCAAGCAAAGATCTGCCCAAATTACATCCCAAAATTTTTCTGCTCTCCTGTAGAGACTGTCTCTTTATGCTGAAAATTTAGGCCAATGTCCATGCCCCAACTAAACCTAACTGTGTCATTCTAGCAATTTCTGTATTGGACAAAAGAAGGCTTAGAAGAAACAAAGTTCTGGACATTTCTTTGCCTGAAAGGGAACCGGAATCTTCAGGGGCATCTCCGTTTTGCAGGGTCCTAGAAGTATTGTTTGCACAAAGCTTTCTTTTGCTCAGTCCTGAAACGGAACAGTCATGTCACAGAAAAGCTGCTTTTCATCCAGGCTTGTATCTGTTATTTTATATCAGCATGTCCTGACCGGCACTAACAGCTCTCTCAGAAAATCAAAGTAAAACAGCCGATCATTTGTTCCCGTGTTCATTTATCTTTCCATTCCTTTCCTTGAAAAAAGGAATGCAGGGATGTTATTTCCATGGAGTTGAGTTTCTTGTAAGGAAAAGAACCGCCTTTCCCCATATATGTCTACCTGTCCAAGAGTTCCTGGGCAAGAGTTCCTTCTAAAAAGCCATCCTTCAAGGAGGTGAGGGTGGTGTCAAGTAGAAGAAGGGCCTTCTCTGTGGCACCCCTGCCCCCTCATTTATGGAACAGAGAAATTTACCAACAGTGCTTTCTTTTTGGCGCCAGGCGAAAACATCTCTCTTTTCCAAGTATCTTAAGAACTGATTGAAAATATGTTTTATACTGAAATACATGGTTGTCCTTCTCACTTGTTGCATTCTTAAAAGGCCACAGTTATATTGTTGCTGTTTGCTTTATATGATGTTTTTATTGTTTTATGCTTTTACTCTTTTAATGGTTGCGATCTCGATCGTTCTAAGCCACCTATTGGAATGGTTAGAAGCACACATGAATGAACATAAACAAACAAATGAATTAATAAATAAGGGTGGAATATAAATAGAGTAGATTATGTCAAGAGGGATTATACTGTGGAAGTTTTTGCGGAATGCTTTTGTGTCTGTTATGTTTGCACGCTCAAACTTTAGTCCAGATCTCCTTGGGATAATAACCTGGACTCTTGGCCTATTAAATAAAGTGATATCGGCACCAAAGGCACTACAAATAATTATTTTTGGTCATAAGCAACCGGTAGCACAAAAAGTTGCAGGAATGCAAATCGTCTGTATTTTATCAACCCGTCTGGTGCTCTTTCGATCTAGGGGCGCATCCTAAGCAAAATGGGGAACACATTGACAGCATCCGTGTCTCTTTTTTGCAGGCTCAGCAGCCTTCCCTCTGGGTCCACCAAATCAGTGGATTGCTGTGGATTTGCAACAGTGAGTTGTAGAGGGCGGAAAGCTGCATTTCCGTTTTAAAACAAGATACAGTCACGCTTTGCCATCAAAATTTTGAACTACAGAGGAAAACAGAGTAAGAGCAGAACATAACAGTCTGAAGGAGTACCCAGTGATGAATCGGCTTGCCGATCTGCACAGAGCTTCAAGGGACTTGCATTTCCAGTCTAAATTCATCGGCATCAGTTTAACCAATGCGTTAATCAACTAAAACTGTAGTTGATTAATCCGTGGGGGTGACCTTTAATAATTAAGAGCAAAATTTAAGTGGTAAGGCTGATACTTAAGGTTATACTTGTGTGATAGCTCTGTAGTTATGACCTCTTCTTTTGTCCTAAACAGAGTTTGCCTACTTTCCTCTGGGAGAGAAATAAAAACGAAAATGAAAAGGTTACTGTTTCTAGAACACTGAACGAAAAGGACGGCATTAAAGGCAGCCTTTCCTTCTGCTTGTAGCTTTATATATATAATGGTAACTCCTGTCACAATTCTATCGATATCTCTAAATGGCACCTATCTTTAAGCAATCAACGAGATAATTCTTTAATCAGCTGGCACTCGGACCGCAGGCCTTATTTACTCCAGAGAAAATGTTCCCTGGATTGCTGCCAGAGCCATCAATATGTTCTTAAAACGAGACGGTTGTTACGCTGCTCGCTCCCAAGCTCCTATTTTTAAAACGCCGTGATGGCGCCCGTCCTTGTCTTTCACGGTGCAAGAGGGGAAAGTGTCCTTCGCCACGGCGTGCACGCCATCGCCCTCCTCCTCGCTTTCTTTGAGGCCGTTTCCGATGCACCTGCTTCCCACTATGCATTTGCAAGCGCCCTTTCAAGGGGCAGCGAATGGGCTCCTCTCCCCTTTCTCCTTCCTCTGCACCCCGCTTTCCCCCTGCCCATTTTCTCCCCTTCATGGTGGTTATCAGGGCAGCCGCCAGACACTCCCCTTTCAATGCAAGGATTGTGATCTGCGTAAGTGCGCAGTGAATCGCCTGGAGCCGGAAGCCCAGCCAGCACTCGGAGGGGAGGCCCAAGGCTCATTAATCACGAAGGCCCCTTTTGCCGGGCTGAATTGCCTGCCGCGGACACATGGAGGCCGGCTCCGGCATCTGTCGGCGTCGCCAGATGCCAGGCCCGTCCTCCCGGCTTTTGTGCAAGCCCTTTCTTTGCCATTGTAGCACAAGGCCCTAATTAGGTGGGCCCAGAATCCCGGAGTGAAAAGCCACATCTCCACAGAGAGTGCATTAAGCAGTCACGTGCTCTTTCAGCACGATCAGAACGGCGTGTTGCTGATCATTAAGAAGCAACAGCAATTTGTGTATCCCTTTATCTGCATTAATCATCGCACACAATGGTGGAAGGCGAGGGCCTGAAGCCATAAAGGGAAATGGAGAACTCCTTCGTTGCTTCCTTGGACTGGCTGCGCGCAGTCTGCCTGCATCTGCTTCTGGGATGAGAAAGCGGGCCTCAGTTGCTTGCTTCTGCAAGAAGCCGGCTGCCTTGCCATCCAGCAGGGTCTGTTAAAATGAGATTGGGGAGGGTCAGGTCGTTTGCTTTGGGTGGGAGAGCACCGCAGACTTGTGGCCCCTTCCATAGAATCGTAGATGTTGGAAGGGGCCAAGAAGGCCATTGGGTCCAAGCCCTGCTCAGGGCAGGACTCCGAGTACACACATCCCTCTCAGGTGGCTGCCCAGTTGCGACTGGAGTGCCCCCGGGGTGGGAGCGCCCACCACCTCCCTCGGTCAGGGGTTCCACTGCTGTACTGCTCTCAGAGTCAGGAAGCTCTTCCTGATGTCCAGCCGGAATCTGGCTTCCTGGAACTTCAGCCCGTTATTCCATGCCCTGTACTCTGAGATGACTGAGACGAGATTGCATCCTTTCAAGTACTTGTAGAGTGTGATCGTCTCTCCGCTCGGTCTTCTCTTCTCCAGGCTAACACACCCAGTTCTCTCAATCTCTTCTCACAGGGTTGGCTTCCAGTCCCTCTGAACTCTTTCCAGCTTGTCTGCCTCTTTCTTCAACAGGGGTGTCCAGAGCCGGACACAGGACTCCAGGGGAGGCCTGACCAGTGCCGGGGAAAGAGCGACTAGTACTTCACATGATTTGGAAGTAATGCTTCTACTACTGCTGTCCAAAGACTCTCTGTTTATAGGGCATTTTGGAAGACTGGGTCCTCCCTTTGCCTCTAGACTCGTTGTTTAGGAGGAAGCACTTGGCCTCAAGGAAACGTCCCACAAGGAAGTGCAGAGCCATAACTAGGCAACCCCAGTCCCCAAGGAGAAAAGATGAATTTCCGTAGAGAGAGCAGTCAGTCACCCGCTTCTTTGAGGCAAGCCAGCATGGCTTTCTACTGATAATTAAGAAGCCCGGGACATTTTGCTGCCTGTCCCCTCAGGGGAACCTTGTTGCAGTGCAGGCAATAGGATGGCATCCTCACTCACTCCCCGGAGGTGTGGGATTGGCCACATGTCATGCGTGGGACCTGCAGAGCGCTGTCCTCTCTCCCCTCGGTCTTCTCCTCTTGCAGCGAAACATGCCCAGTTCCTTCAGTCCCTAACCAGTATGAGTGGGGGAGAACTGGAGTGTCACATGATTTGGAGGTGATGCTTCTGTTTCTGTAGCCCAAGATAGAATCGCCCTTTCTGTAGCTGCATTGTTGACTCATAGTCAGCTGGTGATCTACAACAATTCCAAAATTCTTCCCTCTTCTATTATTGTTGAGCCAAGTATTCCCCATCTTGCAATGATAAATTTGGTTTCCCTTTCCTTGCAGGACTTGGCTTCTATCCCATTAAATTTCACTCTGCTGTTCTCAGCCCAGCACTCCAACCTGGCAAGATCGCTTTGGATTTTGTTCCTGTCTTCCAGGGTATTCATTATCCAACCTAATTCTGTGCTATTTGCAATTCTGATTGGCATTTCTTACCCCAATTTGCCCAAGTCATTAATAAAAATGTTGAAGACCCCTGGACTGAACCCTGCAGTCTTCAGGGTCAATCCTAGCAGAACCTTTAGTTCCTTCTTCCACTTTTTGTAGGAGGAAGTTACCAGCGACCCCAACCAGGAATTTCTTAGAGGGCCGTGTGGGCAGAATTCATCTCCCAACAGATATCAGGGAATTTGAATCCCTGCATTCCTTCTACATCATGCCTCCTTGAAACACTAACCATTTGCTTTTTAGAAGTCTCATTTTCTCCTTGATGGAGTGGTCGCTAGTAGACATCAACCACCATGTTCCTTTCATTCTTTGCTCCATTAATTTTAATCCAGATGCTCTCTATGGGACTACTAAACTCATCCCCCTCAATTTCTGTGCAAAGATCTGTATCTTTAACAAAGAGCACATCTCCGCACCTCTTTCTCTTCTTCTTTTTGAACAGGTTATATCCTTCAGTTACTGAATTCCAGCCAGGGGAGTCATCCCACTGCAATTCAGTTACCCCTGTGAAGTCCTCCCCAGAATCCACCCTCTTTTGTCCACTGGACTGGCTCTCATGCTTTGCTTTGGACGTGAGCCGAGCCAAGAGAAACTCCACAAACACTCACAGGAGTCCATTGGTGCAACTGGCAACCTTCTTCTGCAGCGTGTCCACCACAGACAAAGGCTGCAGGTCACATGCCTTTCCCCAGGGAGTTGGGCTTATGGCTGCAGAAGTCATGGAGTTGAGTCCAGGCACCCATTAGTTTCCCCACTGCTAAATGAACACCTCATGCATCCCCACCTGTTAAGTCATGTTGGACCTCCTGGATGAAGGGTCCAGCTTCATGCCACCTGTTTATCATAGCACGGGGACACCTAAGTCCTCATGCTTTTCATCCAGTTCTCTTCCTACGCTTTGGAAATAGTGCTATTGGGTGTTCTTAGCGCTTCTCTCTCTGTTGTGGTGCACAACCTGAGCCCACCATCCCTCCAGATTTGGAGTTTTTCTACAGGACGCTCTTATTCTCCTGCATCTGCTTTCAGAATCGAGATGGGAGCTTTTTCTTTCCTGCTCTTCTGCTACTTTACACCTTGGTGGTGTGAAACTATAATGTAATGATGCAATTGCACAAGTAGGAAAATACATTTTCCTTTTTATACAAATAATACTCCATCTTTCCTACTGAGAATGAGAGAGAGAGAGAGAGAAGTACTTAAAAAAATAGAAACTGGAGTGTCATGATGTTGGCCGAAGAGGCCATAAACAACCATAGGAATGATGATCACCTTGTGTAGAAGACCTCACGGAAACTCAATCAAGGCCACATGTTTTGCTTTTCTGCTTTCCTTTCTGTGTATCCTTCACCTTTTGTGGGAAAAGCCCTTTAAGCCAACAGGCCAAACGTGCTGAACTCACCAGAGGAGTCCATCCGAAGGGCATGACCATCTTGAGGGACCTAGCTTACTGGCTGAAGACCAATGGTGTAGAACAGCTACTCCCTCGCTGGCATGCTCCAATGAGGATGATAGGACTTGTGTCCCATCTGGTATATCCAGAGGGTTGGGGAAGTCAGACTTAGGCTTCCTCCTTTCATTTGCCTTTAGGATTTCAAAGATCCCTTTTATTTTCCCACCTTGCAGGCATGTGTGTGTGTGTGTGTGTGTTGTGGGAGAGAACAGCTATTTTTGCGAGGAGTCAGGAAGGTGGGAAACCCCGTCTGCTGTGTATTTGCAATGGCTTGCATGCACACGTATGGGCTCGCTGGATGATGCTCCCAGTACTGAAAGCATTGCTTCATCAGTTGATCTCTCATGGAAAGGCGTTCTTCATGTTTTATGTCTACAGCCCCAACCCAATTAGTAGCATTTGTACTGAGCTGTATCACGGAGCAGCTGAGTTTTCTTTAATAAGTTATCTAACTATATACATATAATTTTCAGCTAATTGCAGGAAGGCAAGACGATCATATTTCAGAAAATATACTTGAAAGATATAATTGCCTATTTCTGATGGGTAGGGCTGGATGACTCTGTCAGCTCTGACTTTCCATGATTTCTTGTTCTTCCCAGTTTTCAGTGTGTTGTGCTTGCTTCCAGATCAGTTTGCAAATTTTATTTATCACCTGCATGAAGGGCTTCGCACACGTTTTCTTGTATATTTCTCCAAATATATGCTTTTTTCTGCATCCTTTCCCCAATATGTCCAATCTGCATGCGTTCTTAATTGATGAACTGTGTTGCAAAAGTCGAAACAGCACAATCATTGCAGTATTACTGTGCTTCATTTTATGGCTTAGTTCAGGAAGTGCACAATTGGTTGAGTTCATGTTAAAATACAACCTGTAAAAATGTCTCTCTCTGCCTAGGGATGGCAGCCAGAATACAGCTAACTAAACTATGGGGTAATAAAATGTTCCATGTATAAAATGATTTCGATAGTGTGGGTCATGCATAAAATTTCAGATAAAGTGCTAGCTCTATAAAAACACCTTTCGGGGAACGATGGTTCCCATTTTCTTTTTAACGTATGCGAATTCGGCTAAATCCATCCCTTGCAAAATTGCACCAAAGGTAAGGAGCATCTTCGTCTATTACCTGCTTCATCTCTACTTTGATTGCTTGACTGTATTTCATTTCTGTTTGATCAACATCAGAGACCCCCAATTTTTTGGATGATCTTTTCTATAAACCATAAGAAGAGCCACTTTGGATCATGCAGGGGTCGAAGTAGTCCATCTCCTGTTCACATGCTCACTGTACCCTCTCTGATTGTACCCTGACTGTGTATAATGCATTTTTTATTTTTGTAAGTTTCAACAAAACAAACATCCCCTAAAGAAGAACAGCAACAACAAAAACTATATAGATTTAAGCATATCAGTTATATATAAGCTTCAGCAAAGGCTGATGAAATTTCCTGGTAAGTCTCCATTTGAGGAAGGCATCTATATGCTATCCTTTGACTCTTGAAAATGTTGCTAGGTCTTCATTACAGGACAGGAACACTGATCATTCTAAGGTTGTAATATTAGTCTTTTAGCTGTCCAAAGGGTATGAAAAATCCATTTATGTTGGCCATGCATTTGCTTCCAGGAAGATAATTTAAAAGAAAGCATGCACCAGGAAATACTAAAGACTGTTCCAATACAATGTTTTTCTGTATTATAACCTTCTCCCCAAAGGAGGCAACCACCAGAAATTGCTAAAGCATATGGAGGAAGGAAGCAGTTAGTTGCCTCAGACAAACCTTTGCAGCATCCAACAGACATCAAACGAGATCTACTGAAGCTCCAGATAGAGATGCCAAGACAACAATCCATGATTAGACAGAATAAGACAACCCAGTGCCCTATTCCATCCCTGCCTTAGACTTTGTACATTGCATTTATTCATTGATAATAAGCATCTGTAAACATGTCGGTGGGACTGCAGGTGGCGCAGTGGTTTAAACCGCTGTGCTGCTGGGCTGGTTGATCGAAAAGTTGCTGGTTTGAATCTGCACAACGGAGTGAGCTCCCGTGCTCCGTCCCAGCTCCTGCCCACCTTGCAGTTCGAAAGCATGCAAATGCAAGTAGATGAAAAGGTGCCACTTCGGTGGGCAGGTAACAGCGTTCCGTGCACTTCAGTGTTCAGTCATGCCGGCCACACGACCACAGAGACTGTCTGCGGACAAACGCTGGCTCCCTCGGCCGGGAAACGGAGAGGAGCACCGCCCCCGAGAGTCAGGCATGACTGGACTTAACGTCAAGGGGAAACCTTGACCTTTACCTTTTAAACATGTTGGTATCGCAACACACTATGTTGGTCTTCCTGGGTTGCACACCATGCTTCCAGGAAGCAACGCTTTTTATTATCGAATCTGTTTAACTCCTAGTCATCATCATCCTCATAACGGTAATAACAATGAGGATGGTGATGATGAAACAAGTGGACATGGGGAAGTTCCTCCTGGGAAAGAGAAGGATGCGGTGCCTCAGCTCGAAGGCACATTGCAGCCAGCCCCTGGCGTGAGTCTGTGGGAGACTGGATGCTGCATCGGGAGACTGCAGCCTCTCCTTCTGAAACTGGGGCGTTCTTTGTGTGAATCATTTCTTATAATGAAGCAAGAGGTCATTTTAGACAGCGACACTTTCTAATTAGCACATCACAACAAGGACACAAGGGATCTAGAAATGGGAAGCACTTTTATGTTCAGCCGAAGATAATGTTTTCAACCTGTTATCCAGAAGGGTTATGCTTCTCCACTGAATGCTATTTCCTGATAGCGGAGGCATATATTGCCTGCATTATAAAGGTGGGGATACACATGCACACGCCACAGTTATCGTCAAAAAGATTCTTTGTGTGTGTCGCTAAGAAATGGGGCACATTTAAGGCTCCTCGGAGACTCGCCCATGGTGCATTGGGGTGTTCTTTCAGACCTGGCAGCAGCGCCTGGTTGGTTGGAAAAATGTCAGCACTTGCGGGGGGCAAGATGGTCGCCTGAATCCTCTCCCTTTCCTCTCTCCTTACTACTGATGAGGCTCAGATTGGGACTAGAGGCAGAGGAGAATGAGGCAGGAAGGCAGGAAGGAAGGAAGAAGGAAGGAAGGGGAGCTCAGCCATTGTTAAGCCGGGGGAAGGACTCCAGGCTCCATAGTGCCATGGGGGCAGCTAGAGAGCTCTATCCAGGACCCTTGAAACCTGATGCAACCCTGGCACCATCCTGCCAGGGAGAGGCAAGTGCAGGGCAGTGGCAACACGCAGGCTCTTCCGAGGGCCAGCCATTCTCTCAGCATCTCTCAGCATCAGGATGGACTGGCGGATGCAACTCCACCCAGCGCAGGGAAACGGGTTCCTTGCTTCCACGGGATGCTGCTTGGAAGGAGGCAAAGACTCGCCTAGCAAGAAGGTGCAGAAAACCCCCTCCAGTTGCACGTGGCAAACTGGGAGGGACTTCAGGCAGTGATGGTAATATTAGTTATACACTGAAGGGTTTTCTAAACCACTCAATTAGCGAAACACTAATTGCTCACACGGCATGTATGCCCAACCCTTTTTTCAGATTGCAGAACTTCATTTCATCCTCACAACAACAAGCCTGTGAGGTAGACCAAAGCCCCCCAGGAAGTTCCATGGCTGAGTGGGGACTAGAACCCATATCCCTAGTCCAGCATTCCAGCCACCACACCGCATGGGCCATCTCACCATGCGGAGCTTCATGTCCCTGCCCACAAAGCTGCAAGGTGCTCCGGGTTGAGTTTGACCCTGTATACCCCTCTAAAGAGCAGCAACCATCCACCTCTCCTGGATCCACATTACATAACCCATGTGGCAAAAACGGGAACTGGAGCGCCACAAGCCAGCAGTCCCCATATGCCGCTCTCTTAGGAATTCCTGTCGCTAATTCTTGGCAAACTTCCTCTTGCCCACCTCTAGTGACTCTGATCAAGGGGCTTCTGTGTCCCTCCAGTTATTTATTTCATTTTTGTCCCGCCCAGTAGCTGAAGCTCTCGGGCAGTCGGCTGAACCGTTCAGCTGGACGTTAGGCCTGATCACGGAGACATCCCACCAGTGCGAGTATAGGTGTCCGCGCCCCTTCTCGTTGCTCTTCTCCCTGCCGCCTCTGGTAAAGCCCTCCCTCAGCCTCCCAGAGCATGGTGGGCGGACTCCTGCGAAGTGCTGAGCACAGGCCTTGGGTCTGGGGTCTCGGATCGCTTCCTTGCTGCATTGCATTCTGCCTCTTCCAGGTCTCGGGCTCTGAAGCCTTGACACGGTTCCCCTGGGGATGTGGGAATGAGGAGCAGTTCCATGCACCACACAAGTGCCTGCAGGGCCAGGATCAGGCCTTGCAAGCATTGGAAACTACAGCATGTTGCACAGAAGGGAGTTCCAGATTTATTTTTATTTATTTTATTTATTTAAATATTTATATGCCACCCCTTGCAACAGCCAACAACAGATGGCTTGGTCAAGGGCTTGTTTTGCTGCAGGCACTGTCTCTCCTGCTTGCCCCTGGTTCTCCTCTTGCCCCCGGGCTCAGCCTGCCTGGCTAAGGACTTGATCTGGCCTTGCTCCACCTGGCCAGGTTTCTGAGCCACGTTCGCTTTCGACCTTACTTCTTCCTCCAGGTTGACCATGCCTCCCTTGTGCCCGACCTTGCCTGTTCCTGATCCAATGTAAGGTGCTGGCATTGACCTATAAAGCCCTAAATGGCTTGGGACCAGGATACCGGAAGGAACGCCTTATTTATTTATTTATTTATTTTTCGATGTATATCCTACAAAGGGCTCAAGGCAGCTGACATCATTCTCCTCCTCCATCTTATCCCCACAACAACAACCCTGTGAGGTAGGTTGGGCTGAGAGTCTGTGACTGGCCCAAAGTCACCCAGTGGGCTCCATGGCTGAGTGGGGACTCAAACCCAGATCGTCTGAGTCCCAGTCCCATGCTCTTCACCACTGCACCACACTGGCTCCCCATATGCACTCCCACCCCAAGATCTGCAGCAGAGGCCACGCTCCGGGAACCCTCCTTGAAGGAGGTTAGGAGAGTGAACACCCGGAGGAGGGCCTTCTCTGCAGTGACGCCCCGACTGTGGAATTTGCTCCCCAGAGAGGTTCGCCTGGTGCCGACTTTATCTGCTTTTCTGTGCCAGTTTAAAACCATTTTATTGACCCAATATTTTAAAGTTTAAATATTTTAATTGGGTTTTATTAACATCCTCAGTCGTATTTTATCTTGTTATTGATTGCCGTATTTATTGTTTATTTATTACATTGTAAGCCATTCAGAGACAATTGGTATAAGACAGGATAAAAATATCCTAAATAAAATAAAATAAATAAAATGTTGTTTGCGCACCTTTTGGATGCATAACCCTGGGACACGGTTCTAAGAGATGGCAAAATACCAGAACGTCTGTATTTGGGGAAGGAGATGCTCCTAACCCGGCTTTTTTGGTGCCTGTGGCCTGGAATGTAAATAAACTGCAGTTCTGTGCTGCTTGAAACAGAAAGAAGTCATCCAGCTTCCAGTATGTTTCAGAGTTGCAAATTATATTCCTGAATTCGTAAGTTATATCCCATTTGCTGGAACCTTTGCACAAGGGAAATCCAGCCACCCTGTAGAAGGTTTAAGAAATGTAGTCCCTTTGAAGGATCTCTGTGACCTAATTCAACCAATTAATATATTGATAGAGATGTAATGCTAATATACTGTGTCACTGTGACATTAACTACTTTCTCATTTGGCAATTCGGCCTTAATGGCATTAAGACTGAATCCTGCGGGCTCTTTTGATGATTCTTTCACAGATCCATTCTAGTAAATTGATTATAACTATGAATTATCTCTCCTCTAGGGATTAAGACACTCATTTTAATTACCAGAAAATTCATCTTGGAATTCTTGGTGGAGCAGTAATGCCATTATACAAATGCGAGTATTAAAACATTTCTGGGCTTTATTCTTGGTTTGGTTTGTATTGGATGTGCTTTGGATTTTTGGCCCCACACCAAAGGAGCTTGACTCCGTTAAATGATTCACCCTCCACTGCAATCGACCAAATGGGGCCCCCGAAGGATTTTCGCACTGGTATTTCTCTTAGCCACGCCCACAATTTGAGATAAAGGCGATACAGCCGGAGTCGTCCGGGCAATGCATTATGGGATCCCCCTGCCTCATTCAGATTTTACTGGGGCCCACACAATGTCAGGATCCGTCTGTAACCCTCCCATTCCCCCACCCCCAGTATTTATTCATTCATTTATTTACAACATTTATATCCTATCCTGCACGAGAAAAACATCCCAGGACGGCTTACCAAATTTTAACAATAACAATGACAAATAATAACAAAAATTTTATCAGATAATAATGACACATAACCACCGTAAAGAACAAACACATAAATATCAGCAAAAGTCCAGATCAAAATCAGAAACAAAGGCAAGAACAACAAACAAAAACAAAAAGTGCTTGTGGATGTTAAAACCAGTTAAAATGTCTAATTTTTAAAATGATGGGTAAATAAAAAGGCAGCGCTTCCCTTATTGGTGAAAGTTTGACGCGTCAAACTTGTGAAGAACGGAAGAGTAATGCCAACTGCAGGTGCTCAAGTGCCCCTTCTCCCGATTCGTCCATCTTTTTAAAGAGGCGTGTTTTGACAATGTGTTGTAATCTATGATGGATGGACCCATCCCAGCTCCACACATATCCACCCATCCCAGCTCCAGGCGTGTCTCAGCCTTTCCCATTCTGCCTTTCTCTAAATGCGTTGACTACAATTCCCATTTATCTCAAAGCAGCATGAGCATAATGGGAAGGTTAGTCCAAAGGATCTGGAAGACACTGGAATGGGACAGACTGGAGATGTCTGAGTTCTTGATAGCATAACTGTCATATGTGGACCTATTATAATTCAGATGTTTTTCAGAACCTGGGCCTGCACGTACTTTTCATGGGTTCGCTTCCCCAGCCTAAAGGATTGTTGCAATCTTTTGCAGGGTTTTTAGTAATCAAATATTCCATAATAAGTCTCTCTTCCTGTTCCTGTTGCACCAAAGAGACCGACTCCCTTCTGTTCCTCGGGGTTTAATCCTTCCTTGGTTTCTCTCTCGCATTATTCACATTGTCTTTTGTTCTTTATTCTACTCTGCAGGCGCTTAGACAACTGCATGGCCTTGATGTAGACGGCTGGAACTGTGCTGAGAAAACATGGGTTTCATGATTCACTCTGAAGTCGCAGGTGTGTGGAAGTCTTTCTAATTAGTGCCCAACTTTCTACCTTAGGGTACTTCCTAAGAAGAGGTGTCAAGCATTATTTTTGTTTATTAATTTAAATTCGTTATTTATATTTTTGTTGTATGGTTTTATCTGATAACCTGAGATGGGCCAGTTTTTAAATATGGTATATGTTTTTAATAATATATTTGTTTGATATTGTGAGCCGCCCCGAGGCTGCTGCAAGGGGCGGCATATAAATATTTAAATAAATAAATAAATAAATAAATAAATAAAATTAGATGCACATAAAAGTGATCACTCTTGACCTAGCAAACAAGACAGCAACAACCCTTTATTTTCGCTTCAAACTCCATCTGTTTATTTGATTTAGAGGACTTTAACCACATGCTGAAACAATGTCAGAGATAGGTGACATGCTCCTGGGAGCTTGGAGGCTTTTCATCTGTATTTCTTTCAACCTCCAGAAGGGTGGTTGAACAAACAGTGACATGATCAATCTCTCAGGGTCGAGTTCTGAATGTAAGTTAAATGCAAAGAAGGTAGCTGAGGGTAATCTTTTAAGTAGCTTTGGAGAAAGAGCAGAGCCATTGAGCTCTGAAAAGACGATTAAGGAAAAAATGCCATGATTATAGAAGAATTGCAGAACTTTTCTATCAACAATTAAGAAACGGAGATTGGTGAATGATCTTGTATACTTCGGCTCAGTCATCAGTTCAATGGGAGGGGCAATGAGATTGGAGGGGCAGCACTGAAGGAACTCGAAAAGATCCTCAAGTGCAGGGATGTTTTAGTGGAGAGCGAGGTCAATATCCCCCGTACTATGGTATTCCCAATCACCATGTGTAGCTGTGAAAGATGGACAACGAAGAAACCTGAGAAGACGACGACAGAGGTGTTTGAACCAAGGTGCTGGAGGAGATCTTTGCAAATATCCTGGACCAACAGAAAGATGAACAGGTGAGTTGTAGATCAAATCAAGCCAAAGCTTTCCCTAGAAGCAAAACTAACAAAGCTGAGGCTGTCATGTTTGGGCACATGATGAGAAGGCCAGACTCCCTGGAGAAGACAATCTTGCTAGAGAAAGTGGAAGGCAGAAGGCCAGGAAGCCCAGATCTGAGATGGATGGGCTCCACCAAGGAAGCCACAGCCTGCAATTTGCAAGCGTTGGGCAGGGCTTTCATGGGCAGGACGTTTTGGAGGGCTCTCATTCATATGGTCACCATAACTTGGAGATGACTTGATTGCACATAACAACTCCCCCGCTCCACACACTCACAATGTTGCCACCCACCAGCTCTACCCTTGCCAGTACCGCTGTGCTGCAACACGCGGGACTTCAATATCTATCAATCCCAGCCAGAACGATCAATGCACCGAAACACCTCTAGTCCCAGACGTCCCTGTTGAGGAAGGCTGTTCTGTGCTCAGCTGTGTTGCCAGTGTGATCTTCTATGGAGAGAAAAATGGTAACAGTTTCCCCGAATTTCCTACAGGCCCAGTAAAGCGTATGCTTGGATAATTGGCAAAACTCACCCTGTTGGCCAGAAGCAAAAATGCAGGCTGTTACCTGTGTGATATTTTTACGGGGCTGACCAAAAGATCACAAAGAATGTTCACGTTTCTGGGATCAGAAGATCTTGAAAGTTTGCACATTTTTTGTGATTGTTTCTGTTGGTGCAATGAAAGTATTACACTAGTATGAATTTTCCAGTCTCGGCTAATTGGCTTCTTTTCCATTGCAACCTAACAGGGAACCATTTATGGCACTGGAGCTCTTTAAAAAGAAAAGTAACCACATAGGAGGCAGGATGCAATTTCTAGCTGAGGACTCGCAGGGGCGGGCGAGGGAATGCTAGTTCTGTAAACAGACATCTTGAAACTTGTGGGATGAAAAGCAACTAAGTGTGAGCTTAATTGTAAAACCTGGCTTCAGAAAAATTACTACTTGCCCCCCTGTGTTCCTCTCAGTGCCCTTTTTTTTTTCAATCTGTTGCAGTATAATTATATTACTGTATAACACGGAGCTTGTCTCTGAGTTTTCATTTCTAGAGCTCTCCCCCGGCCTTCTTCCACGGATGCGGAGACAACCTGGAAACTATGGATCCAGCATAAATAGAAGCATGACTGTGTTATTTGAATCAGATGCAGGTCCGAAGCCAAAAACAAAGGGATGTGCAAAGCATGTGATTGGTCTGAAAAACACTCACCACGTCTTGGAGAGGTGACTTGCCGGGTTTCACCTCTCCTTGAGAGACTTGGCCAACAAGCGTGAGCATTCCCAGGTCTGAGGCTGCTTGCAGATTTTGGCAAGTCCCCAGTCCCGCCTGCTCTTGTTTTGACAGCATCCACTAGGAATGTATGGAGTCTGAATTTGAACATCTGTTACATGCTGAGAAAGAGAGAGTACGTAAGAACAGGGATGACGCTCTGTAGCACTGACAGCTGATTCTGTAAACAAGCCCACATGATTTTGTTTTTGAGAGATTGTGTGTCCTATGGAAATCAAATCTTTATTTTAATCATTATATGCAAATACAGTCACTTTATCCGCAATAATTCCATTGATTTAATCAGTTGTTAACTGGCTTGTTTCTACACTGTTAAAATCTACTAGACCAACTGGAAGGGCATCAACTTCATCAAACCCTTGGAGATACACCAAGAATGGGTACCAAATTCTAACAAAATCACCTCTCTTTATTGGCAGTGGTTGGGCAATTTCTTTACGACACTTGTGGAACTCTGTTACCCAGCCTGGTCTTGCCACATGCATGGATCCTGGGAGGCCTCAGGGCCCATAACTCTTCAAGGAAGCCCTCAATCTGGTCCCAGATTTACCCACTGCACCAAGAGTTTCTTTAACATCCTCAGATACCCCACAAGATCCCAACGGTGGGCGAGAGGCAGATGACACCTGAGATACAGTTACAAACACCCAGATGATGGCAGGAAAATAAGTCCTGTCTCTAAATAGCCTACCATTTAAATTTCAACTCCAGGAGATATTAACTGTAGGGGCAGGGAAGGGAGATGGGCAGGAAGGTAAGCAGGGAAAGAGCTTGAGCTGTGGCCAGTCTTAGTCACTCTTACTTCTCTTTGCATCTTTATTTAATGATTTAGATGCCCCTTACCCTATCTTAAAACAATATCTCTAAGCTGCTTGCAAAAGAATTTGAATAATTAAAACAGTGTAATGTTCATTGGGATATATCATTGTAATCATTAAGATTATAATGTTGATAAAAACCTTAAATTGTAGCAGTACCCTAATTCATGCTAAGGGGAGGCCTGAGTGAAGAGACAGGTCATTCTGTGAGGTGGGCAGCTCCGAGGAGAAGGCTGGATAAGCAGTTGGGATGCAACTTAGCAGGGCTTTCTGCAAAGAACTTGACAGCTTCACAGGTCTGCAGTGGGGCAGGCAACCTGTCGGTCTCCTGGTCCCGAGGGGTTCAGGACTTTCTCTGCTAACAGAAGACCTCCCACTCGGCTTGGTGGCCAACTACGCAGTGCCTTCAACATGGGTGTAGGTCAAGGGCACTGTCAGGGGCCCACCCTGCATCTTGGCCGCTGCGGTTGGCACTGGGCACAGCTTCCAAACCAAGTACGAAGGTGGCTCCCCATAGAGCGGTTGCGTCAGGAGGGTACACAGCATGGGCCAGAGTGGCTGGGCTGTCCTTGTGCAGGAACGCTGGCATTTATTTATTTATTTATTTGGAACACTTCTATGCTGCCCCATTCATCCAAGCCTTGAGTTTTATTGTATTTACAGTTAGATCCCACCTTTTTCCTCTTGGGAGGACCTAAGCCAGCTTCCATAGCTGCATTTTGCCCCCACAACAACAACCCTGTGAGGTAGGCTGAGCTGAGAGCTTGTGACTGGCCCAAAGTCACCCAACTGGCTCCATGGCCGAATGGGGACTCAAACCCGGATCTCCTGAGTCCCAGTCCCACGCTCTTCACCACCGCACCACACAAGCTAACTCGATAGTTTGCTTCAGAAGGAATGGGAACCAAGGGGGTGTAGCAATGAAATTTGCGGCTCCCAGCAAAGGATGTACAGAACCTTTTTGGGGATTTTGCAAAATGTGGGGCTGTTTGGGTCAGAATGAACTGACCTGGTGTGTTACTGTGTGTGGGACCAAGGGGCTGCGGGGAAGGCATGACAGGGATTTCTGACGTTAGGCTTCGGCTGGAGAAAGTGGCTAGAGAGATTCATTTCTTTCCCTTTCCATAACATTAGAACTCTGGCACATCCATTGAAATTGATTGACATTATTCTCGGGGCAGATTAAAGAAAGAGCTTTTTCCACACAACATATAATTAACTCACAAAATCTGCTCCCAGCTGTAATGACGGGCAATGCTGCAAATGGCTGTAAAAGGAGATTTGACGCATTTGTAGCTAATGGATCAATCTATAGTTGTTTCCCAAGAGAACAGAATACAATAGAAGAATGGAATAGAATAGAATTTTAGTAGAGATCGAAGGGGCTTCTAAGGCCACTGAGTCACCCATCCAACTGCAGGCCCATGTCTTCCCAGCTTAGCAAAGGTGTCTCAACATGCTAGCTTGATGTATAGCTATGCAGGCAGGCAGGGAGATGAATCTGCTGCCCGCTGCTGTATGAGATCAACCTACCCTTCCTTTCTCTCTTTCTCTGCGGTGGCGCCCCATCTATGGAACGTGCTCCCCAGAGAGGTCCGCCTGGCACCGTCGTTATTTGTTTTTTGGCGCCAGGCAAAGACCTTTTTATTCAAACAGTATTTTAATAATCTTTACTATTTATAGATTTTACCGTATTTTTTGCTCTATAAGACACATTTTCCCCCCCTCAAAAGTAAGGGGAAATGTCTGTGCGTCTTATAGAGTGAATATGTGTGTGCAGTAAGTCTGTCAGATGTGCAGCCCATGGGGAGGTGATGGGGAATGTGCCGGTGATTATGTGCCCATTTGATTCAGAATATTTTTTTTCTTGTTTTCCTCCTCTGAAAACTAGGTGCGTCTTATGGTCAGGTGCGTCTTATAGAGCAATTTGATTCAGAATATCTTTTTTCTTGTTCTCCTCCTCTAAAAACTAGGTGTGTCTTATGGTCAGGTGCATCTTATAGAGTGAAAAATACGGTAATTGTGCAGCCAGTGTGTTTCCAGGTTTTAATTGTAATTGTTATTTGTATTGTATTTATTTATTGCTGTGAGCCGTCCCGAGGCTATGTAGCAAGGGCACTGCATATAAAAACTTTAAATAAATAAATAAATAAAATACCCCAGGCTGGTGCTTTTCAGCTGCCTTGGACTGCGATTCCCATATTTACCGTCCAGCATGGGAACGGGGTCATTTCCCATTGGCCACTGAATTGACTGCAACTTTGGTGAGTTCCAGCAGGATTCTTCTGAAGTTGTTATTCTCAAGGCTCCTTCAAAATCCCCCAGCTGTTTCTGGCTCGCAAAATTCTCCAGATTTGCTCTGAAATTTTGGCTTCGTGAAGTTTGGGTATCTTCTCCCTATATAATGTGTTTGATAAATGATCTTTCTGTCTTCAAGAGAGCTGGGGCTGATTCATTTTCTATGAAAGCTGATCTACTTAATCACCACACCCTTAATGAGTAGGATTTGATTGAGCACCTTGTGAAGGATATAAAATGTACTTTGTAAGTTTTACTGGGGTGCAAGGGATGTGGAGTTACACATCATGATCAAAATGAAGGGGGCTTCCAGACTAAAGATTCCCAGTGCTACAAATCAAATGAATTGTGTACCTGCTTTATCAGCTTCTCTTTAATACGTTTTCTTTTCCCGGTAAGGAAAACGATGGAAGCAGTGGCATGAAAACACAAGAGTGACTAGTGGAAGACAATGGCACTTGGATAACTGCAAAATTCTGTGTTCCGGACAGAACCATTGAAGGTTCTGGAAGCATTTGAAATGCCAGATCACGCCAGAAGCCAGAATCTGGGATGCGCATTGCAACAGCAAACCTGGTGGACCTGTACGTGAGACTGGCATTTCCAAGCATTGGTTGTGCCCTGCTCAGAGGGCCTTTGGCCAGTCTGACAAGCAGAACTTTTGCTCTGTAACTTTTGAGGATGATGATGTAGTGGCACGTCCATTCTGCAGTATCATCACAGCCAAAGACATTCTCAAAGAATAAGATCCAACAGGGAAAGTATTTCTGTAATGCACCCTACATGGGGCTGCCCTTGAAGACAGTCCGGATACTTCAGATGGTTCAAAACAGAGCTGCCAGGATGCTGTCGGGGACTGGGCGCTATTCTCATATAACCCCAGTCCTCTATCAGCTCCAATGGCTTCCCATCGAAGTCCGGGCTCAATTCAGGGTGCTGGTTATTACCTATAAAGCCCTAAACGGCTTGGGACCTGGATACCTAAAGGAACACCTTCTTCTCTATTTGCCCTCCCGCCCCTGAGATCGGCAGCAGAGGCCCTCCTCCGGGAGAGACATCAGGAGGCAAAGTACCCGGAGGAGGGCCTTCTCTGCGGTGGCGCCCCATCTATGGAATGCGCTCCCCAGAGAGGTCCGCCTGGCGCCGTCGTCATTTGTTTTTCAGCACCAGGTTAAGACCTTTTTATTTCATCAATATTTTGATAAGCTTTAATATTGTATTTTTTAATATTATATTTTTAACTGCAGCCAGAGTAGGTCGATTTGTTTATGTTGATTTTTATGTTGATATTTTGTCGTAATTCATTTATACTGATATGTGTATTTTATTTATGTAAGCCATCCTGAGGCTTTTGCAATAGGATGGCACATAAATATCACAAGGAAATAAATAAATATTTGAACATTTCCCGTCTCTTTGAATCTAGCATGGAAATGGGACAGCCAGGCCAGGATAAGACCCAGAAATGCCTCTTGTCTCAGCCTTTTATGGCCAGCTGTTCTTCATATGGTCACCTTTTGTGGTCAGCTGTGGTCCATGCAAGTTAGCCGAAGATGCCAACTGCACGAACGTGTCACATCACGTCTTGTGCGATGAGGATCCCATTATGAAGCCAAATCCCCCTGGAGGTTTGTCCTTCCTTCCCTGGAAAAATCCAACAGCGAGCATTTGTGCTAATTTGTGCGTGTTTCCTTAGAACATAATTTCCACATTCAGGGCTGCCAAAAGTTAGCAAAGGTTTCCATCACATGGTGAAGAACTTTCATTTCACAACTCCTCAGAATCATATCCTGAGAAGGCCGCACTGTACCAACTGCAAACGTGTACTTCCGTGCTGAAAGAAATAGAAAGAGTTTCAGTCAGAGTGTGAACTTTGATTCAGACAGGTGCACGGTTCGTGTCTCGGTGATTGCATCAAGACCGCCTTCAAAGACACACCTTAATGGGAGTCCAGGGACTCCCACATAAGACTGGGAATGTGTGAGATGGAAGGGGAGAAAGGCACGTCACACTACGAACGATGTGAATGACACCCTGGAAGACCTAAGCTGCAATGCTGAGATAGCCTTAGCTACAAATGTGGAGAGTGTACGAGAAGAGTAGCCAAGTGGCAGCTCTTGGCCTACTGTGGACAATGTAAGCGGACTGGACTATTACATTTCTCGACTTTCACAATGAAGGGAACACGCACACCTTGGGCACCTACGTTTATCTGTTTTTAAGGAGTGCAAAGCAACAAAAAAGCAGAGATTCTGTTGCAGTTTTCCCTTATCAGGGGACAATTGTAGCTCAGTGCATGCAAAACCGGGAATTTCCAGCTTGGGCTGGGAAATCTCACTGCCAGAAATGCCAGAGAAACACTTCCCGTTGATGTCAACCATAGATGGACAAATAGCATGACCTGGAGTGAAGAAGGTCACTTCCTGTCTCCTGTCAAAGCTCAGGGAGCCCAGGTTCCATTTGGATGCCAGGAAGCACTTCCTGACAGTCAGGACCCCGAGGGTGTGGAATGGGCTTCCACGGGAGGTCTTTGAGGCCCCATCGGTGAGGGTGTTCAAGGGTAGGCTGGACATGCACATGGCGGGCATGTCGTGAGTGGAGCCAGCTGGAGTTGGGGTCAGACTAGATGGCCCAGGAGACCCCTTCTGACTCGCTCTGTTTCTGTGTTAATGAATATGCATTTGTAAGGGCCTCTTGCACCTCCCTCCTGCCTGGACAGCAGGTGCAGCCCTTATCCTTGCACAGTGCCATGGTGGAAGGAATGCCAAACTTAAATAATGTTTAACATTATGGATGCTGGAGGAGAGCTTTGTGCGTACCCTGGAATGACAGGAGGAGGACCAAGTGGGTCCTAGATCAAATCAAGGCAGAGCTTTTCCTAGAAGCAGAAATAACAAAACTGAAGCTTTGTATTTTGGGCACATCACAAGACGGCTTGTTCCCAGGGTAGCCAAGAAAAGTAGGATTGCTCTGTGGATGCGTTGCTTGAGGACTGATCAAAGGAGTGTTTTAAATGGAAACTTTGAGTCCTGCAGAGAAGCCAGAAGCGGCGACTACGGCTCTCAAGTTTCGTGAGCCCAGCCGTGTTAAATCTGGCTGGGAATGTTGCCGAGAAGACACATCTCAAAGCTCATCATCCAAGTTCTTTTTTAACCGAGCTGTGCTAACTCCAGGGTCCATGCTGAAAGCTCAGCCTTTGTTTGGGCTCCCCACCTCTGCTTCGAGCAGCAGGGGATCAAGAGAAGGTTGGAATAAGTCAGCCATGCAGATGTTCTCTTGACAATCCAGGAGTGCTGAACAGTTTGAGACCCATTTCTAACATGACTAAAAGCTGAGAACCCCAAGAGTTGTCTGTGCTCTCCACATGCTCCTAGCGATTTGCAGCGCACCAGGAAGATGGGTCTCTAGAATTCTCCTTATTCTGAAGGTGGGTAATGCTCTTTTCATCTCCTTTCCTCCTCAATGGATCCACTTCCATCCCTGCAATCTACCTCAGCAACCAGCGCCGGAGGTCCCTTGGTCAGTTCGTCTCCTAGTCCCCTTCTCTACCGGTCTCGTCGCAGCTGTCCCCCATTGTTTTAGGAGCATAGTGTGTAGATCTGGTTAAAAGACAGAGGTGTACTGATGGGAGGACTTGAAAGAACACATGACAAGACCCTTCCCAGCAGGTGGACTGAGACAGAAGAGGAAAGGGCAAACTTTTAGTAACATATCCCTGTATTCCCGCTGTCTAGGGTTTGAGGCTTTTCTGCATCAGGTACCGAAATACCTTGGTTGGGCTTGACTGCTGTGTAGGTGGAGTTGGCTGTGAGGTGTCCAGGAGCAACCATGAATTGCTCCTTCCCCAAAAGCGACATGTCCCAGACCACCCTGCGTTGTGTCATAAAAGGGGCCTATGCAAAAGTTAAAACTGCTCTGAAATGTTAATGCAGCCCCATTCCCCATAAAACATGCAAATAATCAAAGAGCTTATTTCCCTCTCCGTCTCAGAAACCTTTTTCTGAACCTCTTCCAAGCGCTGCTCATCACCATTCCACCTGCCTCCTGCCAGTCTGAAAGCACCCTTTCCGCCCAGTGGCTTCGGCTCATTACTCAGGTGAAGAAACAGAGACAGTTTTCTGGGGTTCAATCACCCTGTTTTGTCATTGATTGTCCTTTATAATTAAATCTCATTTCAGCACCATCTGGCACATGTCTTTGCTCCATGTAAGGTGTGTCCCCTTTGGCAAAGAGTGGAGCATCAGGAAATCTTCCATTACGCCGATAATTTTTCCTTCAAGCGATCACATTAGCAGCTGCTATCCTGCATTCTGCAGGTTTCTTGATCACCTAAGACACAAGCACCTGGGGTTCTGGGAAGAAAGAGAGGAGGGGAAAAGATGTATGTGTGTATTTATGTATGTGCAAAGAGGAGTCTATATCTTTAAGAAGACCTTATCAATCAGCTTGATTTCTAGCCTGTCCAGCTAAGTTGTGTATTTGGAAGTGTAGGGGCTCAACAGGGCAAATGTGCAGACATCCACAGGACCCCAAGACGAAATATAGAGTATGATGAACCATTTATTAGGGTCAGAGTAATCTGAGGAGGAAGCTTCATTGAACTTGCTATTGACTGCATTGGGTTGGATCCAGATTGGCTGCCCCATAAGCAGAAGGCATGAGTGGAATGGGAAGCATGGAAGCAAAGAAACAGAGCGAGTCAGAAGGAGCCTCCTGGGCCATCTAGTCTGACCCCTGAGGACAGGGGCGGCCTTCACAGATTCCCTTTTCCTACTGCAGCCTCTTATACCACTCTGGTGCATTCCCAAACTCCCCAGAGCAGATCAAGTCATCGCTCCTCCTCTGAAGAAAGCTGTGAAGCCCTAGAGATGTTGCTCACCATCTGTGGAAGGCTCTAGGGAGAAAGCAAAGTATTCCCGCAGCTGAGGGACCACTGTCAGGAGAACATCTCAGCGCATGTTAGCCTCTGCCCAGGGCTCACCAGCGTCCTGAGCACAGGCCAGTCCTGCCCAAGGCAGAAAGGAAAGGGGTTAAGTCTCTGGGGCCATCCTGCCTCTGATGGCTCCAAGGCTGGGGGCACAGGCAGGATTTATTTATTTGATTTATATGCTGCCTTGCTAGCCCAAGACTTTCTGGGCACCTTGCAAGATATCAAATTCTATAGACTGCATAAAAAGCGCAAAACACAGCATGACAATACACAATTACAAAGGACCTATAACAGTAAAATCCTGAATAAGCTATCGGAATTAAATTAAATCAAACCAAAATAAACAAAATAAATGGGGAGGGGAACTATTTTAAGGGACATCTTTTTAAAATCAGGCTGAAAGTTCTGAGGGTCAAGCTTTGTCTTCCATGAAACCCATGGTTTCATCTACATTGTGTATTTTCACCTGTTTTGTTTTGTTTTGATGTTATGCTACTGTGTGATGTTGGGATACGATGTGCTGCTTTACACAGATCAAGAAATAACTAGCTCAATAGAAAATAAACATTCCATTCAGGGCTCACCTTTGGAAAGAGTCTTGCCTTGGATAGCTGCTTTGAAATGGCTCCCCAGAGAATATTGTATAAAATCTGATTATTGTCTTAAGAAAGCAAACTCCCCAAAAGATCCTATCCCCGCTAACTCTTTTCAACATCCATTAGTTGACTCAGCTCTTAATGGCCCTGCAGGTTTCGACTGCACAAAACCCAATTTATCTCAGCTGCTCTTCCTTGAGTTACACACACACACACACCCTGAACAGTTTTGCTCTTTCATGGTCAGATGCACTTTTTTTCCAAATGAATTGCTCTCCGTGCAAACAGGTGTTACATAAGCTGAGTCAGATAATTTGATGGAAAAACTGCTCCCAGGCACTCCTTACAGAGGTTAATAATAAAAGGTGGCTTTTTTATGTTGAAAGGCAGAAAATACTTATCTGAACATAATGCTTCATGTCGATGATTTCTCCCAGCAGTGTGGATCTTCAGCTGCAGCTTTCCAAGGGCTTGTTGAGAAA
This sequence comes from Varanus salvator macromaculatus, assembly GCA_023646645.1. Classification (NCBI taxonomy): domain Eukaryota; kingdom Metazoa; phylum Chordata; class Lepidosauria; order Squamata; family Varanidae; genus Varanus; species Varanus salvator. Next base: position 18,352,086 of record JAIXND010000773.1, read on the forward strand.
AAGGAGTCTTGTTTTTGTAGTACTTGTTTATTTGCAAGAGTCTGTGCTGAGTACAGGGATCCAGGCTGATATGTTGATCTAAGCAGATGCTACAGGTCCCCCAAAAGCAAATAACCTGCCCACTGAACCCAACCTAGCAGGGGAAAAAACACAAAGAAACCTTTCTTTTCCAGTGGAATAATTTTAAACAACTGGACTGTTCTTTTCAGTGCACAGCTAAATAGGAGAAATAGAGGTATATCCCAGTAGCTGCAGTCACAGGTATTCTATTGTCTAAGGTCATAAACCGGCCCAGAGTTCAATTCCTATCAGGGAAAGACAGACAAATACCCAGACGGACTTCAGATGGTAGAAATAAAGCTTGGCGAACCTCATTTGGTGGATTACATGTGTCAGGAGCTGGGGTTCCTCTTTTGTGCATTCAAAAGCCACAGACGATTTTCCTTGCAAAGTGTTCTTTTTCGACCAAAAGGCACAAAGCGCCCAGAATGACTCTCTGAACATGCACAGAGAGGTTTGTTGAACTGAGTCTAGTGTTCCTTAGGCGCATGCCTGGGTCCCATCACTTAGGGAGAGGCCTTCTGAAAGTGAGCATGCCGCCTCTGCTGGCAACCTGTCATGGGGTCGAGAGCTGTGCCCCCTCACCTGAGTCTGAGATACTCCCTGCTCTGGGTACCTCCTGGTTGTCCGCCGGTCCTGCTGGCCCCGCTGGGGAGACCGGCTGTGAGATAAGAGCCTCCCTGTCATTCCTCTCGGCGTTCCAGCACGCACCACATTCGCAAGTTCCCCCAGTTCTGCTTCGCATTCTGATCCAGCCAGCAGTCCTTGAGGACACCCAAGCGCCCAAACCATCCCTCCTTCTCACTCCCAGCACATGCAAAGAAAGCAACACGTTCTTTCCCATGTTTCTGGCACCAGATGCCCTCTTGCTTTGGAATATTGGAATTGCTTTTCAGCTTGCTTATTAAAATAGAAGCACAGAAGCATAGTGAGTCAGAAGGGGCCTCCTGGGCCAGCTAGTCTGGCCCCTGGCTCCAGCCCACTCTGCTCACGACATGCCCACCATGTGGACGTCCAGCCTATCCTTGAACACCCGCACCGATGGGGCTTCAACCACCTCCCGTGGAAGCCCATTCCTTACACAGGGGTCCTAACTGTCAGGAAGTGCTTCCTGGCATCCAAATTGAAGCTTGGCTCCCTGAGCTTGGCTCCGTTGGAGCGCGTCCTGCCCTCCTCTGCAGGGGAAAACAGGCCTTGATCCACCTCTGTGTGACACCCTCATGTCACCAGCAGATCCCCTCGGAGTCTCCTCTTCCCCAGACTGAAAAGACCGTTTCCTCGGTCTCACCTCATATGGCTTCCCCGGCAAATGATGTACCCCATAGCTGCGGTCACACAATGTGGCATGCGGCTCTTCCTGCTTACCCTGGTCCGGAGGTTTCTTTTACCACGAACTACCTGGCATACAATCAAGTGATTTCTACATTACCGTGGTCCCCATCCCACTGATGCCAACACAGACCCACAGCAGTCCTGGAGGTGCCTGATTTTATGATTTGGTCTGTTGTTTGAGTGCCAGTTCCTCTTAATTTGTATATAATCTCCCTGCAATGTGTCATACCTCGTAGCCCAAGACCTATGGGCCACATCTAAGAGAAGGAACCACAGTTTTGCTAGTAGAAACAATTCCAATGATGCCAATGGGCGATTTCATTTCCACCCTGTCCTAAGCTTTAATTTCTAGCCATAAATGTGCTGGAGAGAATACAAAGTCGCACTAATATCCTCCTTGTCACACAGGATGAGCGCACACAATTATAAATCCATTCTAAGGTAAATAAGAGAGAAAGATTAACTGGTCTCTTATTATCACGTCAGAAAATACTGGGAACATCAATTATCCCGCTGTGGATTGCTTTAATTCAAGACAAAACAAAAATCCTCCACATTTCTCCAGTCTAAAAACCATCAGCTGGCAAAAGAGAGCACACATCATAGCGACGGGGGACTCTCGCAACCTTTCTGTCTGGATTGAGGTTAGCTTGCGGGTGTGAGTGCAGGAGCATTCACCTTTGGTGGTTCGCCACATGTCCTGCAGGTATTTCAAGTTTAACCTCCAGGTGGCAAAGTTGGAGAAGGTCTCCATCTACACCTGAGATGCTGAGGGATTCGTGCCAGCAGAGTGGTACCGCTCAGTCCTACTCTAAAGGAAATCCCACTGGTTCAGACTGGTACCTTTCAGTTTGACCATGATTTTCTTCATACACACTTGGGAATAAGCGAACATAGCCAATGTTTTCTCTGGCAGCAGCCTCAGGCATGTATTATTCTGCCCCCATCCTTTCCAGGGCTTGGGAGGGCTGAAGCCACCATTGCCATTTCCCACAGTGCCCTGGAGAGCCCTGATCGAGCATTCTGGGACATTAACAAAAGCTCTCACAATGCCCAAGGGTGAGTCTAAGTCAGTGATGCTGCAGGACATTTAAACAGAAATGCTGAACTGGTTACCAGGTTAAACCCAACGCCTTATACTGGGCTCAGAGACATGTGGGCAGCCAGTGCAGGTGGGCCGAATTTGGTGTTCTATGCCTGGATCTTCTGTTGTCCCCAGGAGGACCCCCAGCCCATGATTAGCCAAGACAACGTCCCTGAATGCTCATGGAGGGAAGGCTGCACACCCAGGAGCTTCTTCCACATCAGGGGCAGCAGCATGAACGAGTTCTTCCTACTCCTCTTCTTCTGCAAAGCATTTTATAATACTTCCTTCTCCAAGTGCACGGGGAGTACCCGGCACAGTGGTTCCATAGATCAGCTGCTATGGGAGGTCATTGACCAAGCATCTCCAATGACTAAGTTGGGTTCGCCAACACATTGCACGCACTCTTCATCATTGGTAGGGTAATGCCTACCATCTTTTCCAGACAGGGGGCAATGTGATATTACTACTACCACCAACCTCTTTGGGCTGCGCATGTCCCGAGATGGGCAGCAGCGCATGTCCTTGCTCCCAAAAAGGTACCCTAGTCCTCAGCGGGAGTAAAATGTCCGTGTCTTTGCAAAATGCACACCTGCAAGAGAAGCTGGGAACAGGCTCAGCCATGAAGCCAACTGGGGGACTTTGGGCCGTCACAGACCCTCAGCCCAGCCCAGCCCACCTCGCCGAGCGGCTGTTGTGGGGATAAGCTGAAGGGCAGCAGGAGGAGAATGATGCAAGCCGCTTTGAGTTCATTGTGTGAAAAACTGGGATATACATCTAATAAATAAGTACGCCACTGCGTTAAGAACACAGCTGCTGGACAAAAGCTTCCGGGAGGACCAATTTGCATATCCAGAGATCATGCCGTTCGACATGTCGTGAGTCGTATAGATGATGCGAAGGACTTTTTATATGAGCAATTTATACCAGTAGCATTTCATATCCGTTCTGTCCTGGAGTTACACAGCGATAGCAGCTTTGGTGTAATAAACTGTTGAGCAAGCCAGATGGACATGCAAGGATATTAAATGAGATGAAATGAGATAGATTGAGTTTGGATGCTGATAGCCAAGCGGCCAGTCTTCTGCTCCACTCGGAGAGAGCTGCCGTTATGGCATTATGCAACAGCTACGGTTTCATAATCTCACAGATGTGCTCCAGTATCAGACGCCCAGCAAAATCAGTCCCAAAATGCAAGAGTGCAGGGCCTTGAATCAGGTTCTGCTTTGTACAGAATCCAAAGCAGAACCTGATGCTCTTGTCAAGGACTTTGTTCTTCCCAGGAAGGCACTTGCTCATGTGAAGCCCTTGTGGGGAAGGCATGACAGCACCCCTTTACTGGTGGCCCACACAGTGGAGAGACACCCAAGAAACACAGAGTTGCTAGCCACGGAAACTGAATTCCAGAACCCCTGGTGAGGGTTTGCAGTGGGGCTGGTGGTGACCCACCCACCTCACGGGGAAGGCACGGAAAGCATGAGGTGAGCGCAGCATGTGCCAGGAGCGGGGCTTAAGCGACACAGTCTTTCTGGCCCAAGAAGGAAACCAGGAGCAGCACGAAGATCTCAAAACACAGTGAAGGACTAAAAGCATGGGGGAATTTTAAAGGGTCTCCAGCTGGGGCTGAAAAGACAACAGCGAAGGTGCCTGGCAAATCTCTGGGGAGAGCCTTAAGCAACTGGCTGCAGGAATTTCATGAGGATGTTGTTGTTAGTTGCGAAGTCATGTCCGACTCATTGTGACCCCACGGACAACATTCCTCCAGGCCTTCCTGTCCTCCACCTTCCCCCGGAGTCCACCTAAGCTCACAGCCACTGCCCCAGTAACTCCATCCAGCCACCTCATCCTCTGCCGTCCCCTTCCTCTTTTGCCATCCATTGTTCCCAGCATCAGGCTCTTCTCCAGGGAGTCCTTCCTTCTCATTAGGTGGCCAAAGCATTTGAGCTCCATCTTCATGAGGATGTTACATGGAGGCAAAGAGAGACCCCAGGATGCTCCGTGATGCCACTGCCAGGAGGCAAAGCCATCTCCCCAGCCTCGCTTCAGGAGCTGGCCACCCAAAGAGGAGAAGAACCTCTGCAGAGCTGAGCCTACCAGAGTTACACTCATTTATGGTGTTGAGAACCACTGAGAGGTCCAGAAAATCCGCAGGGGAAAAGGGATCTGAAGTGAAGGACAAAGCCTTTGATAGGTTTTTTCCATCCCAGTATATTTTAGGTTCACCATGTTTTACATTTTTGTTCTATTTACAACAGTAAACAAGCAAACATATCACATGCCTCTAGCTGTGGGCAGAGGGTCAGAGATTTAATTATTTTTCCCCTTGGCAAATGAAAATATAAGTGATAGCCACTGTCTGATTGGAGGTTCTCTATATCTCCATAAGAACAAATTATATGTAGTCTCTTTTCCATCATTAGAGGACAAGCTGTGTATCTCCGATACATTGCTGTGCATCCCCAATAAAATGATGCCATTTTTAATAACCTTCTTATATTCTGAATTTGCTAATTTAGCTAATCACAGCTGGTAGGTTAATTTTTCTGTCATGGCTATTTGCCCAAGCTCCATGTACCCAGGTTTCGTTTAAGAACGTCTGCCATTTTTGAACCTTTAAGCTATTGGTGCGTAAGCTGCCTGGAGCATGAATATGATTAATCAGAATATTTCAGTGTGGCTGCCCATCACCCTCCAAATTTTGGGGATTGAGGCATCCTATGGACAGCAGAAGGCACATGGCAAATCAGGCAGAGGGCTGATTTCAGCCTTCCAGGTGTTTTGCCCCAGAGCACAAAGAGAGGCAGCTGGGAAGAAATTTGCCATTGATACCTGTCTTCTCCCCTCTTCTAACCCTCCCCCAAAAGCCCACAAGCTTCCCTGCTGACCTTGGAGCTGTGGTGTCCAGGCTGTGAGGATGAAGCAAGAGTGCTATTTAGCTTGATGTGCAATATTTCTCTTTTCATGGCTATCATGTCTCAAAAACAGCATGGCGGGCCATGAAGATCACACAGGGGTGTCACACAGAGGTGGGGAGAGACCTGTTTTCCCCTCCAGAGGAAGGCAGGACCTGCTCCAATGGAGCAAAGCTCAGGAAACCCAGGTTCCATTTAGATGCCAGGAAGCACTTCCTGAGAGTTAGGACCCCGAGGGTGTGGAATGGGCGTCCACGGGAGGTGGTTGAGGCCCCATCGGTGAGGGTGTTCAAGGACAGGCTGGACGTCCACATGGTGGGCATGTCGTGAGTGGAGCCGGCGGGAACCGGGGGTCAGACTAGATGGCTCAGGAGATCCCTTCTGACTCAGTTTCTATGTTTCTATGAATCCTCACATCAACACATATACATTGCCAAATCCAACTTCTCCAAAATTTTGTTTGTGTTTGCAATTCTGGCTCAGATGCACTGGCATAATATACCATTGGTGGAACAAACATAGCCTATACCTTTTGCTTTTTGCACATGTTGATCTTTGCTTTTTAAGGTGTACAATTTTGATCTTCACTGTGGTTTCATGTTACTTCACTGAATTTCCTTTCTTCCCATTTCCAGCATCTGTGGGGTGACTGGCACCAAATGATGGATATTTGCTTCAGCTAAGCAACATTATTGCTAAAATCTGACAAGCAGGAAAGAACTTGATGCTAATGCAAACTCCTTCCTGTAAAAATAAAGCGCCATTTCCTTTGTTCAGGGAACAGCCTGTTGTACGCAAGAAGTCAGGAGTTCGTCAGGAGTTGTATAAGCACAAAGACAAGGGCTCAGGAAGGCTTGATAAATGCACAAGTAATTACATGTTTTGTGTTTTGACTTTATTATTCAGACTGATGACTTGTTCTGGTTGATGGCCCCTCATCAGTACAGAAATGAGCATCCGAGACATTCATTTTGCAAAGCAGACTGAAGCGAGCGAACCTCTCTTCGCGGGGGCATTGGCAGCCTCCCCCGCAGCCTCCACCTCCGCCGTCCCTCCCGCCACGAACTGAAGTAACCCTGAAGTGAACGTCCTTCTCCCAGAGGTCTCCTCCACCGTTAGGCCAAGTGAGAAGATGCTTGGATGTGGGGCAGCCATTTCTGACCCTCCCCCACCATATCTATGGGATCAGGCTGCCCAAACAACTTCCCCTGTGCAAATGCAGGAAATGTGGAGGTCACCCCTGCCCCCCGCCGCCGCCACACACTGTTGGGATATACTACTGACTACAAGAAATATTCATTTCTGGCCCTGCTCAGTTTTTTGGAGGCTTCAGTCCAAGGACAAGAGGAGGCACCTGTCATAGGATTGTACATTGTGTGTCCTATATCTACCGATTGTAAAATGCCCTCTTTAGGGTATTTAACTCTCCAGTTTGCCCTCCAATTCTGCCCATGCTCAGTGGCATTGGGCACCTTGGCGTATGGGTAGGGGAGGCATTTGCTGCTCAGGTTCCTGGAGGAAAATGTCTTGGACCAGCCCCTGTCCGCACACTTACAGTTCAGGATAGGGAGTTGCAGAATTATTCTGCAGGGTTGCAGAATAATCTGCAGCAGGGGCCATTAGGTGGTGGCCCAGAAGTCACGTCCATCCTCCAAAGTGCCCTTCTTCTGGCTCCCAGTGACTCTACAAAATGTTCATCAAGACGCAGTAAGAATTCCTGCTAATTATTGAACTCGTATGGAAAAGAAGCAAAGATGCATCAAATCAATTTCAGATACAAGGAGACTTTAGGAGGAAAAACAGCCAAGGCTCGGAAGAGTGGAGATACAAGACTGACTTGTGTACATGGTGCCCCTGGATGTTCTTCAGTCCGGTTTGGCTTTGGTACACCCTGCAAAGGAAAGGCACCGCTGATGTTCGGCCTCTTCAGGATCGCTCTTTCTAGAAAGACAGTCGGCTCCCGTCCCCCATGGATCACCTTCCAGTGGCTGAACACATGTGCTGCAGAGCTGAGGAATCCAGATTGTGACCTCATGCTGAGATAAGTGTGAAACTGGATTGCTCCTGCATTTTTCTTATCTGCTTTCAAGCCATCCCTGATTTCTTCCTCCCCCTCTTCTCCTCCTCCTCCTTTATATCCCACCCATTTCCAGGGATTGAGAGTGGGAATCAGGATTGGGATTTACGGCGCCCCATGATTGACTGCCCGGCAAAATGCCCCCTTCCACAGCCCTGCTCCTCTCTTGAAAACCCAAGGCTGTGGCTCCCTTTGAGGAGTCGATCCATCTCATGGCTGGGCTTCCTTTACTTCTTCTCCCTCTGACCTTCCCTCGCGTGGTTGTCTTCTCCAGGGAGTCTTCTGGTCTTCTCATGATGTGCCCAAAGTAGGCAGCCTCAGCTTCATCGTTTTTGCTTCTGGGGGAAGTTCTAGGTGGATTTGTGCTAGTACCCCTTGGAACCAGAAAGACTGGTTCTTTGTGGTGCCATTTGGGCAGGAAGGTGGTCAGATCCTGTGCTGCGGGGGAGGCAGAAGCAGGAAAAGCAGCTCTTTTCCAATGAGTGCATTATCAGTCACTCAACTGCCCTGGAATGGCACAGACAGAGATGACCCTCTGGGCCACAGGCTGGAGGAGATCATGTTGATCTGTTCAGCCCTCTCTGATCAGCCCAGAGGTATCCCCAGATCTGGCACTGCTTTTGGAGAAGCAAATTAAAGTCGCTGCCCAGAATGCCTTCTCCCTCGCTGGCATTTCACTTCCCGCATTTCCACTTTTCTGATTCTGCTCTTTGCTTCTGCAAGTCCCAGGCCTGATCATCACTCTGTGTTGTTCTGGGGCTGCCCTTGAAAATGAGTCAGAAGCTTCAGCTGGTGCACTTTCTGCCAAGCGCTGGGAGGCATTCAGCAGATCTGGGTCGGTTGCATTTGTTATTCATTTCCTCCTGCACTCAGTTCAAGCTTCCCATGGCCTGGGACTCATCCTTCGAGGATGGATGCTTGCCTAGTAAGCCGGCTTTGCTGCCTGGACTGCCTTTGGTGCAAGAAAGAACAGGAGCCTTGGGATATCCTTCAGGCAGCGATAGGATAGCTCTTGCTTTGCTTCCTTTTTTCCAGGACAGAAAAAATAAATAATACAAAGATAGTTCCAGATGCTTCTCATGGCTATTCAATAGGCATCGTATCTAACAGTCCTCGGGACATGTGTGTATCACAACCACATTCAGGCCCTGGAGAACATCTGGACAGGGGTCCAGACAGGATCTGCAAATTTCCTATGGCGTGTCCAGAGGTGGCTTTCTGCTCCCTGCCCAGGCCTATCAGAAATCCCATGCCGCCTCCTGGCCTTGCTAGGGCCGTGGCAATCCCGGCGTGCCACTTTCCCAGGCTGCTCTTTGCTGCCCTGTGCTAGAACTTAAACTCTCCCGAAGTGCATTCAGGGCTCCTGTTTCTGGAAGAGTGTTTGCATATTAATAATCTGCTTGCTTACTGCCAATGCTTCAGCATGAAATTCCCTTCGGGGCCCCGGTTTGCTCATATTTAGGCAGCAGGGATTCCTGAAAAGCGTGTCTTAGCCAGAAATACATTTCAGAAATTACAAAAAGCTCACATCTCCTTTAATTTAATGCTTCGCCAGTTACTTTCTAGCTGTTCAAAATGCTCTTGTTTTCCCACAGTTTCTTGCAGCTTAATATTTTACACTTTTAAATCCATAAGCCTGCAGTTCTGCTAGGCATTCACCCCGGTAAAGTTCCACTGAAATCAGGGAGATAAGTGCAAAGTAAACAGAGCTTTTCAGCCATAAAACTGTCTTTTTCAAATTACCACCATCTTAAGACAAACTCCCTAATTACAGTACATCATCTAATACTTAAAAACCATTGGGATATATTTGTCAGTGCAGTTTTAATAAGCTGCATGGTACAAACCCCGGAGAGGAACCCATGAACAGCTTGTTATCAATATAATTCATGGAAATTATCTTTTTTGAGGTTGTTAATTATATGCTTGCAAAATTGCAGCCCTTTAGGAAAGTGAGCTTCATCCCTGCTGAGCCAGATTAGTTTAGATTACTGATTTATTTATAAATCATTTTTATACTGCTTTTCAATCCTATCAGGACCCCCTGAAATGGTTTATACAACAGAACCAAACCAAACAACAGTAGCAACAACAAATATTGAAGAGAAATACCCAAGAGAGCCTTGGTTATTGGGTGCTACAGAAATTGATTAATTCAATGTTCTTCTAAGGATCAGCCACACCTGGAAAAAAAGCTTTTGGTCCATGTGGAGAAGCCAGACCAAGCACCCCAAGCAAAGCCGCACAAATTCATCATCTCTTGCCAACACACTTGCAAAAGGATGCTCCAGAAACCACCCCTAGAAAAGTTGACAAGTAGATGATTTCAACTGCTTGTTAGATTTAAGTTTCCTGCTCAAAATGAAACGAAGCAGAAGCAGAATTGTCAGCCAGGTGCACTCCTGAACTAACATCTTCGAAGCTGTTCAGTAGCCCGTGTTCATTTTGGTGTGAACCGCTGGAAATGGGTGTTTCTGCCGTTGTTTCAGTTGTGATAATTCAGTACAAGACCTGGCCAAGCACGCAGCATCAAGTCAGCCCAGAAACTTGACCCAGAGAAGCCTCCTTCTCCCCACCCACTGCCTCCACCTCCACTGCTCTCAAAAGTGCACAAGCCAAGCAGGTGTTCCAAACTCATCATCTCTTCGCAAACTTCTTTCTGGGACAGTCTTACCTTCGTCATTGCCCTCACTTTTCCAGGGGATTCGGCCAGGTTTTACTTTGCTTCCTTCTATCCTTTGCAAAGGTTCTGTGCCATTTCAGGTCTCTCCTCCCAGGTCTATCCAGCTCCCTTCTTCCTCGACTTTCTCCTCATACTTTGATTTGCCTTCCTACCACCCTAAACCATCCATCTGCCGTGCCCCTTCCCTTTCCTCAGCGAACCTGCTGGGTGCCCCATGTTTAAGCAGGGGGCACCTTCTCTCTGTTTGCACATTACTGCAAAAAAGGCTGCTGCAAGGGGAGGCATACAAATATTTAAATAAAATAAAATAAAAATAAAAAATAAAAAAATAAACTGAACAGGAAATTGGGAGTAAAACTCAAGAACAGTAATTTCACCCCAATACACTGAAGACCAAACCTGTAATTTCCAACTATTATAGATTTCCTCTTCCTTTCCCCATGATGTCTTCTCTGTGCTGGCGCCCCAACTGTGGAAATCGCTCCCCAGAGAGGTTCGCCTGGTGCCGTCACTTTATTCTTTTCACCGCAAGGCCAACCCCTTTTTATTTCCCCAATGTTTTAAGATCTGATTTTTTTAATTGGGGTTTTATTGTCGGTTGGAATTTTTAGGACACTGTTTTATTTTACATCAGTTTACATCATCGTTCGGGGGTCCTTCACTGGGTGCCTCCATTGAATGAGTTGAATTAAAAGGGTCCTTTCAGAAAGTAGCATGGAGACTTTGGAATGTCTACCCCTAAGGAGGCTCACCTGGAGCTATCTCAGTCTTTTTGGTGCGAGGTGAAGACTAAAAATCAATAAACCAATCCCAGGCTTTCAGCCCTGGGAAATTGTATCAGTGTTTACCTTTTGACTGTAGCTGTCTTTAATCTTGGTTTGCTCTTTGGTTTAATTCTGGTTTTAACTTATGGTTTTTGATATTCTGCTAAGTTGTAGTATTGTATGTTAAGGTCTGAGGTTGAGTTTCTGAACCATCCAGAGAGCTTCAGTCAGTGGGCATTGTAAAAATCTTCCATATTTGCCCTCCCGCCCCCTGAGATCGGCAGCAGAGGCTCTCCTCCAGGAGCCCTCTGTGAAAGACATTAGGAGGCTAAGTACCCAGAGGAGGGCCTTCTCTGCGGTGGCACCCCATCTGTGGAATGTGCTCCCCAGAGAGGTCCACCTGGTGCCATCCTTATTTGTTTTTCGGCACCAGGCTAAGACCTTTTTATTAAAACAATATTTTAACCATTTTAATATCACCTATAGGTTTTTTAAATTGCAGCCAGCATGAATCTGGATTTTATGTGCACTGTTTGTATTGTGTTTCTCTATTGTATGGAAGCCGTCCCGAGGCTCATGCGAATGGGACGGCATACAAAAATTCTAAATAAATAAATAAATGCAAGAGAGGAAGAGGGAGGAAGGGAGAAGCCTCAAATGTTGGCTCCCATGCTCACCCTCGTCTAAGTTACCTCTCTCAGGGGCTCTGAACTTCTGGTTTTGCTGGTTGTCAGACCCCCAGAGAAGGGGCATGTCAAGCCACTGGAAATTGTCTGGTTCCATCAGGTTTGGCTCATGACCAGTTCCCTCTCTGGAATTCCAGCCTGTGAGACTCAGGCTGGAACATTGTGGGTGGGTGGCGAGGAGGCATGGGGAGAGATGTTGATGAGTTTCCTTTCAAGCATGGGAAAAACCCAACAATCTGACGCATCGAATTTTCCTTCTGCACAGGAATATTGAGTCACAGTGACATGCAGAGATGGAAAAGTTACTTGCCAGCAGTTGATGGCTTGTCTTCCTACTGTTCTTTGGTATTTCAGGAGGCCTTGAAGGCAATTCCCAGCTTTGAACCCTAGTCGAAGGGATTCCTGAGGGAATGAGAGTCCTTAGCTGAGTGGAATTTTCTCCCTTCAATGTCTTCAGGTGAATTCGGATATCAAACAAGATTCACTGGATGTTAGAATATTCATAGAAGATTTGCCAAACATTTGATATCTGAAATCTTAACATATTCCATGGCAGTATTTTGGTAATGGCATTTAGTAGTTTAACCACTGATCTTGCAATAGCGCGGTAACTGAGCCAAAAAGCCCTCTGCATACTTCAGTTTTCAGTCTCGGATGTCGCACATGGAAGATGCAATGCTGAGAAAATGGGTGATGTTTCGAGCTTCACCCCATTTGCTGCGGTGCAGCTTCACTCTATCTCAGACCATTCTAGGATCATTCAGTCCATGCATGCTGAACGCTGCTCTCAAGTGCTATTAGTATTCACAAGTGGCCTCGGTTCCAGCATCAATCATGACAGTCTCTTGAAAACATTTTCAATTCATTTATTTATTCCATTTTCATACTGCCCCACAGCTAAAGCTCTCTGGGTCATTTACAACAACCCATAAGGCAGACACCAAAATAAAATAAAATAAAATAAAATAAAATAAAATAAAATAAAATAAAATACACCATAAGAGCAGAAAAACATTAGAAGCTTAAAATGGCGAAAATCAACAAATTATTTGTCCGAACAGGTCGATGTGGTAAATATAAGTAGATTCTAATTTTAGCTTTGATGGCTGCAATGGAAATGAGGGGTTCAAAAAGCCATTTCTGGGGTAAATGCTTGTCGGAATTATGATTACTATTTTACTGGGAGCTATTCCTGATCTTGTAAAACACGCTTGAGCTGCCTCCAATTATGTGCAGATGGACTCCTGCTCGCACAACAGGGCTTCCTTTTCCGCTCCTGCTTCCTGCGTTTCCCCAGATTTGCTTTGGTGGGCTTCCCAAACCCGTGGAGCAGAAACAGTGGGGAACAAAGCTGAGGGTCCGTGAGGGGCTTGAAGAGCAAGGGGGACATCTGTTCTGCTCGACAGATGGGACATGACTGGATGCAACCCATGTGCCAGCAGCACCAAGAGAAAGAATCAAACGTATTCCGTCAGAGGCGCTGGGTCAGGGTAGGTTTTGCTTCCCTTAAATAGGTGACCTGCTACCATTTCCTTATTGGAAAATCAGGGGTTCAAATCCGATCGATCAACAGATAAAATAATCACGACAAAGATGTGTCAAGATCTGGTTCTTTGCAGGCAGTACAGTTTGGGTTTAAAAAAAAAATTGGAACCTTCCAATGTCATACTGAGGACTGGAAAGGAATTGCCTACAAAGCTTAGCCTAAAAAAAGAGAAATACATCTTCAGAAAAGCAGAGGAAAGGGGATGTGGGTTTTGCACGCACGGCGGTATATACATAGATGCAAATTTAGTCCTAATCACTATGACTGAAAGGCTGTATGTGGGCTGTTCAAGTGCTAACCCCTGATAGCAACTTCAAGACCCCTGAGGTTCCTCCTTATGTCTTTTCATATTTATACCAAGCCCTTCAGAGAGGCCTGCCTTCCCCAAATTGATGCCCATCGGGTGTTTTGGACTTCGGCTTCCATCAGCTCCTGCCAGCTTGGCCAGCAGTCAAGAATGCTGGGAACTGCAGTCCAAAACATCCAGAGGGTGCGAGGTTGGAGAAGACTGAAACGGAGGACTATTCATCATGTAGGAAGACACATGGCCTTCCTACTGGAAAGAGGAAATAAAACCGCAGCAAAAGCCCGTGCTGGAATAATTTATGTGTGGAACAGTTAAAAGTGTTTGTTGCCTAGATGACTTTTTTCTCTGGACGGGGCTAGTCTGTCTTTGACAGTCATAGCAAACCACGCTGACATCGCAAGGAAAATGTATCTCTGAAGCTCTCTGGAGCTTAAAGATCAGCAAAAAGAAACAGTGGAATATTTATAATTGCTGATCTATTAGGCACAGTGGGGTCTGACTTGCTTAGCCACCTGAACTGAACAACAGTTGAAAGCACCCTTGTTTAATACACGGCACGTCAACAGCATCTCAGCATCTCAAAAATCCGTTTAATCGAACAAATATCTTTTGAAGGTCTCACCAGCTAACATTTTCAAAGCGTGCTACTCATGGATTTAAATACCCATGCATTTAAAACTCCTTTTACCATAAGATGGTTTGCCACGGCATAATGCCCCCACCCCCCCAAAAAAATTAAGGGGCTGGAGCAGCCCTCCAAATCTAGGTGCTCTGGCATAGTCCTTGTGCTGGGTGAAGCTGTCCAGGTCAAGACATTTTGAAGGAGATTTGTTTGTTGGGTTGCCATAAGTCAGGGGTGATTGGATGGCATGCAACAACAACAAGGCCCACACATTGAGCTTCCATATAGCCTGAAATGCTTGATCCTGCCTAATATTGGAAGCTAAGCATGGTCAGGCCTGGTTGGAGCCAGGATGGGTGACTCCTATTGGATGCAGCATGCGTGTAACTGGGGAACAGAAGACTGAAAGGGGACTTGAAGGCGTTCTTCCAACTGGGGAACAGACGACTGAAAGGGGACTTG
>JAIXND010000773.1:18366630-18405485 GCA_023646645.1 Varanus salvator macromaculatus
GCCCAAATCTACCCCGGCTGGGAATCCTGGTAAGCAACGTCCCTGAGCATGCCGAGGCTTGGAAACTCCCCCTCCTCCAAGATCTTAGTAAAGAAACATCTTTTTTCTCTCTTCTCCAGAATACTAGAATCCCGCATCATTCTGTGAGGCTGATGGATGGGAGACTGAGGACAGATAGAGGGAAATAATGTTTCACTTAGTGCAGAGCGAAACTACAGCATTCAGTCCCTCCTGGTCCCCCCCTCCCCATTTGGAGGGTTTTCAAAGGAGAGAAGCAGGCTGTCCCATGACTCAGAGGCAGCATGCCTAAATATATACCAGCCCTGGGGAACATGGGCATTAAGGTTCTGTTGCACTCATTCCCTGCAGGCAGTGGCTTGGTTCGCCGCATGAACTAACAGCAAGAATGCATGAGTCCTGTGTTTGGTCCAGCCATTTCTAATAGAAGTTGCATTCTAATTCAGAGAGCGCTATGATCTATATGTATTTAGC
Organism: Varanus salvator macromaculatus; assembly: GCA_023646645.1. Taxonomy (NCBI): domain Eukaryota; kingdom Metazoa; phylum Chordata; class Lepidosauria; order Squamata; family Varanidae; genus Varanus; species Varanus salvator. The sequence continues at coordinate 18,367,123 of JAIXND010000773.1, forward strand.
ACTATGGATGGTTTGGGATTTCATTCCAGAACAAGATGCTTTAATTCTGTTCTGGTGGTTCCCCCCACCCCCACTTTATTGGTTTTGGCACTGCATTTGTTGTTGTTGTTAGTCGCAAAGTCGTGTCCAACCCATCACGACCCCATGGACCACATTCCTCCAGGCCCTCCTGTCTTCCACCATCCCCCGGAGTCCACTCAAGCTCACACCAACCACCTCAGTGACTTCATCAAATCCTTTGGTCACCTAACGAGAAGGAAGAACTCCCTGGAGAAGAGCCTGATGCTGGGAAGGATTGAAGGCAAAGGAAGAAAGTGACAGCAGAGGATGAGGTGGCTGGATGGAGTCACTGGGGCAGTTGGTGTGAGCTTGGGTGGACTCCGGGGGATGGTGGAGGACAGGAAGGCCTGGAGGAGTGTTGTCCGTGGGGTCGCGATGGGTTGGATACGACTTTGTGACTAATAACAACAACAAAAAAACTGGGATAATGCCCTGAGCTCCTTGGGGAAAGGAGCTTTATGTCTTGGGGTAGCATTCTGCACCCATCCTGACCCCCTTGTCCCTGCTCTGGTCAGTCATATCAATAGAATTGCTGGCCCGGATGCAAGCCCAGGCCTGCACCCTTGGCTACCAGAGAGGCGGTAGAAGCAGGAATGCTCATCAGTCTTGGTCTGGGAAGCCTCTTCTTGGCTGAGACCTTGCTTCCATCAGCGCAACTTTGTCGTGAGAGTTTATTTACCCAAAGCATTTTTATGCCACTCTGCAGCAAAAAGGGCTTGCAGAATAGCTTACAAAAGTTGGGGGTAATACAGCTCCCACCTGTCGCCGTACTGTGAATAAAGCACAGCATCAAAGTAAAATGAATCGGAGCAGAAGATTGGAACGGAAGGCAATAGCTGAAAAGGGAATGTCCCCTTTCCTCCAATACGCTTCTTGGAGGAAGCATGTTACGTACAGTAAAATCGGTCGTAATTCTTGATCTTCTGGGTGGGGAGAAAAGAAACAACCTGGGTGCGTGGACCTGCCTCGGACCTGATCTTTTAATTGAAGTTGTCAGGGTCTGAGCCACGGTTTCCCCCGGTATCTACCATGCCCGATATTCTACACCCAGCCAGTAGGAAACACCTCCTCTCGCTGTGCTTTTGCCTTCAGCTCTCCCTGCCGGTTATCTCTTAATTTAAACCTCATCATCGAGCTTGATCAGTCTCAGCACAGGAAGCAGCTGCCTTGCCTCATTAACTGAAAGCTCAGCCTAGATGTTACCTGGAAAGGCTACGCTGAACAAGTCTATCCCGCTCGGTCTCCTGCCCTTAGTTCCTGTAGGTCTAATCTTTGATCCTACGGTTCTGTCCATCCAAAGCTCCTCGGCTTTTCTTCCACACACGTCTACAGTCTCACATGGTGCCATGTTTTCTGTGCTTGAAAATCTTCCATGAAGGCTTTTGCCAAATTCCTCTGATTGCTCATTCTCCCTCGCTCGCTCTCGCCCCTAGCAAAGAGTAAGACCGAGCAATTCTCTCAGACCCTTGGAAATCTCTCCTTTCCTCTACTGGTTCTCCCACTCGGCCCTCTCAACGAAGCCTGCTGGAGGGTACCGACTCTTTCGTGATGCTTCCGAAATCCTAAAGCACCTTGACCGGTCAGCTGAATTTTCCCTGCAATGTCACGAAAATAATTGTTTCACTTAAGCGCCCCCTGCTGTATGCAAGCAATGCATGAAAACGGAGATGGATGGAGCTGAAACCAAGCAAGCCAAGAACCCTTTCTATGTCGGAAGACTATTTTGAGATACAAGACTGCCATTCTGTATCAATTTCCATGGGAGTTAAGTCCCACTGCACTGGATATGGCTGACTTTGGAGAAGACTGAATAGGGTTGTGATGTTAAATGCTTACATTATGCAGTTCAGCCATTATCATTTTTGTATCTCAACAAGCCTGGAATTTGTTCTGGAAAAATGGGCAGAAGCAAGGGCCTCGTGGCAGTTAGGAGCAAGGGGGTCCAGATGGTATTTCGTGACCTGCACGCCATCCACCAGGAGCTAAAAGGAATTCTTCTTCCGGAGTCTGCAGAGCGTGGGAACTCTGGACAAACACAAATAGCTTCCTGACCTTCGAGTCTGCACCCTGGCCAAGCAACACCCAAAGGTGTCTTCCAATGGGCCAGTCTTGGCAGGAAACCATTCCAGCCTTGACGCATCCTCACAACTGATGGAACTGGCTGAAGAAATTAACCAGCATTAAAAAAACTGGGAATCTCTGGAAGACCCCCCTTCCCTCCCCATGTCAAACTCTTGATTCTTCTGTTTAGATTAATTCTGAAACCAACCACAAGCATTGCTGCTTTTGTGCTCTTAAGTTGCCCCTGAAACTGTGCTTGACTGGGAGACTGAGATGGCTCGGCAGGTCCCAGATCTGCCTGGGGCTCGTCAGGCGTGCCACCCACGCTGTTGTTTTCCTTTTTATCACTGTCCTCCGCTCCGAGGCACAACCTGCTTTTCCAGATGGAATGCCTCCCGTGCACCACCTTGTACCCTGTGCTACATCCATTCCAGCTGGGCTGCTCATCCCACCAAGACTACGGGCCCTGCTGGCTTGGACCGATGGGGCAACTGTGACCCATAGTAAAGCAATGGGGCTGATGGTCCAAGCTCCGCTGTTTGCATCCTGGTGGACAAGTTGGGAACCTAACGTATTGTGAAGAGTTTCCCAGGTGTCGAGGCAGACACGATCCAAAATTTTGGCCTATGGCACAGGCCAGCACCAGGCACCGCTCTGGCTACAACAGACAAACCTGGCTCTTCACGAAATATTTATTTCTGTATTTTGCCTGCCTTTACAGACACTGCAAGGCTGTGAACAAATGACATACGGTGAATGTCAGAATGTTAGCGGTGTCTACTAGGAATGTATCACCCCTGAAATAGATTAGCACTGCTTTCTGCGGTTACGGTCAGAAATAACAGAACATGTGGCAAACCATTTCTCAGCATTTCCTTGTCACCTGTGTGATATGGGTGGGTGGGAATATGAAATGGCTTTTTTCATGCTTGTGACGTGTGGACTTTTGCCCAATGGGTGGACTTTTGCCCTGCTTTTAAAAGTCAGCTTTTTCATAAAATGGATGGCCCTGGTCCAGTCGGATGCTGAATTACATCCTTAAGTCTTCTGGCTGGTTTTGGCCCAATTCTGTTGCTAACATTCGTTGAAACATATTTATATCTGTTTAAATGTTCTGCTGATTTCCTTGCAATCTCATGAAGTGTTGCTGGGAGGTCTTCAAGTGTCAATCCTCACGAAGAATGGCTTCTGATATTGGTGCAAGTCGTAGGGAAGGTACATTGGGGTATATTCTAAAATACACATGGACAGTTCCTGGAAGAGGGCCTGCTGGAACTGTCTCAACTCTTTGGAAGAGGCTTTCTCCTCTCAGTTGTGGAGTCATGCCAAGGTGCTTTTGCTTCAGAAAGCATTTACTAATTTCAACGCCCTTGTTAAAATCTGCAGTGCAGAGTTCTTTTAGGTCAGGGGTGGGCAACTTTGGCCTTCAAGCTGTTGGACTACAACTCCCATCAGCCCTGGATGCTGGCAGTCACAGTCCAACATCTAGAGGGCCACATGTTCTCCATTCCTGGTATAGGTGGTAACATGTGGACTAATGGTTACTTTAAATATTATTTCTGCCAATCTTACAACTGGATGAGTCTTAAATCTCTTCAAGCACAAAATCAGAGAACGAGCAATCCATTCCATAAAGCACTGAAATCCTTATTAAACTCCATCATGGTTGAATTGAAGCCTAAAACCCCCAGTGTAAATATTTATTTTCAGTGCCCATGTGAAGGGAGAAGGAAGTTTGAACTGCACAGTTGCTTTCAATCACATTTCGACAGTGTCAACTAGCTTAGGAAATACACAACTATGAAAAGCGGAAATCATATTTATTTAAAAAAAAGGTTATAGACATTGAAAAAAAAATCTGCAAACAAGTGAAGCTACAATAAGAAATTTAAACAATGCAAAGGGGCTTTTCGTGTGTGTTTTTACTCCCGTTTCTATATACAGATAGTAAAATTCCCAAAGTGGAACAACATGAAATGTGAAACACATTATATGAATATACCATATATACACATTCTCACAGAGAAGGCATCTTAATCTTCTATATAACGCAGATGTTAAGAGTTACCGAAATCAGATCACACTTCCATTAAACCAGGAACAGACAATGTGTGACCCTCCAGATGTTTTTGGATACACATCAGTCCTAGGCAGCACAGCCAGTGGTGAAGCATGATAGAAGCTCCAGACCAACATCTGGAGGGCCCCAAATTGCCCACCCCAGCATTACACCATTAAAATCCAAAGAGCTACAAAAATGTTTGAAGAACGTGATTCGGTTCAAATTTATCTATTTTTCCTTTTGAGACAGTTCTGCAAATCTGGGAAGGAAACAAATCAAGTTTTTAAGAAAGCTGAAAGACATCAGCAAAGATACCAGTTCCCATGACGACTTTTTTTTACATCCCTGTTCCAAAAAGCTGGAAGGATTTTGAAACAATACCACAAGCCTTCACAAAGCAGAAGAAGTGGGATGCGAGTACACACCTAAAGCAGCAGTCCCTCTTCACAGCTGACCTCAAATCTCTACAGAAATTAGTATGATTCAACACCGTTAAAACAAATCTGCTAAAATGTTTTCAGTGAAAACTGTCTGAAAAGTGTTTGCCATAACTGGAGGAAGACCAGAATCTCAGGAAGCTGGACTTCAGGTCCTGGAAACGATTTACCGGGGAATGCTTCTACTTGCATAGATTTCTTTTCCCCAGCTCAGACAGGAAGAAGATGTATTGTCTCTCCCTTATGGCAGACAAGGTAATGCTCCGGTATGCGTTGCTTCAGGGGAGCCCAGCACCTCAGGCTACACTGAATGAATGTGTCCATCACCTCCCGTGACAGCCTGTGCCTTGCGTGGCCCCTAAGGAGAGAGGGGTGAGGCTCCTTGCCTGGCCTGCGTCTCTTCTGTCTCGGTTCCCTTCGGGCGGCACGCCTTCATTTTCCTGTCTGGTTGGAAAAGGAGAGCCTTCATACGGAAGAGCTGTCGCCCTCTGCCTGCCTGCACGTCGGCAGGCCGCTGGCTTCTGCTATGCTGCTTGCAAGGGCGGGAGGAAGGGGGCTGGTGCAGGCCGCCTCCCACACGCGGATGGACTCCAGGATTCGAGGCGGATTGCTCGGGCTCAAGTCGCAGAGCGCATACGCTGCCGCCAGCTGGACTCCCCAGGCCACATCTGAAAAGGGAGGAAAGAGAACCATTGGCAAGGTTCGCGGCCCAAGGCTCCCGGGACTATTTGAAATGCACGCAGCCAGTCGGGCGCAGGATCCTGCGCACCAGTGTTTTTGGGCCAAGCTCTCGTTTCAGGGCACCCTAAGGCGGGGGCAGGCTCGCCCTCTGCCTCAGCCCGACGGTCAGGCCCTCTCCTGGGCGGCCCCTCAGCCAGGCCCTCTGGCACGTCGCCATTCAACGCAGAGGACGGTTACCTTTCTCTTTGGAGTGCTGCAGAAACGTTCCAATGACCGAGCTGATATTCTCCACAGCGGGAAAGAACCCTTCCCTCAGCCCCATCTGGCCCAGGCGACCTATGGAGTGTCAACAGAAAGAGCGGATTAGGACCATGTTTGGCTTGAGCTGGTGACTCAGTCCCTGGGCTGCGCCACGGCAGATGGTGGGTGGGCACCGGCACAGAACGGAGTGTTAACTCTGTGTGAAAAAGAAAAATGCCTGCCATAAATGCAACTAGAGGCCGGGGGAAGCTGGCCAGAGCTCTTCCCGCCGACTTCTGGTTGTCCGAAGTGCAGCGGGGTGTTTTGCAGGGAGGGGAGTTCAAAGAGGCTGGGCTGAGTCTTTCATCACAGCGAGTGCAGCCTGGATGTGAGGCTCCTGCTTCCACGAGTGCCTGCCTGTTGTCGGTGTCCTTGGTGAAAATCCAAACCTGCTTACCGAGGTTGCTCCCCTGTTAGGGACGTGCTGAAAGGACCAGCTGCTTCTCCTTCCCTTCCTCTGTTTAAGGCTGGACAGCTTCACATGCAAAAGGAGCACCAGGAGGAAAATGCACCCCCACCCAGTTTCCTCCTTCCAGGTTAGACAAAGCTCTTCCTGATGCACCTGCTTCTCCTCTCCCGCTTCCATTTTGCTCCATGCAGTGGTGCTGGGGAAGCAAAGTGTGAGGAGAGAGGAGGGTACAAAAGGTGCAGACTTGGGCCGAAGGAATGACGGAAGAGGTCTGTTGCTCACCTGTTCTTCTCTCCGAGGAAACTAAAAAGGAAAGAGGCTCATTCCTCCATGAGAGTGAATGAGGAGCAGCTTGTTCATCTGGGGCCCTTCTACCCAGAGCACCCTTCCCACACACTCCTCTGCCCTCATTCCCTCTGATCTTAACAAGCTGTGAGCAATGAATCCAATGCTGCCTTCTACCTCAATGTCCTTCCACAAAAGGACAGCCTAGAATGATCGGTGTGGGAGCAATGAAGCCATGGGTGAGGAATCAGAGATTCTCTCACGGCTCAGATGAAGCCTGAAGGCAGCTGACGAATGAATTAATTCTACTTTAGGCTTCTCTGGGGCCAAATATTGGAACTATATTGAATACAGCAATACCAATACATTAAATAAACATATAATAAAATATTAAAGCTCATGTGTAGTTGATCATTGCTCCAAAGCGCTCAAAGATGCCCAGGTCTCTCCCTTTGCAGCAACTCCCATGAGACAAGTTGCTAGGCTGAGTTGGGCCAAGAGACAACTGAGACAAAGCAGCAACTCGGGCTCAGCTGTGCAGCCCGTCGACTCCGTTCACTATGCGTCCACATGCAACTACCGAAAAAAATCTCCCAATAATTTCGCTTTCAAAACTACTCTTATGTTCAGCAGGTACCAGCATTTTCAACACAGAGAGGGGAGAAATAGGAATTATGGGGTTGCTAAATCATAGTGCTGCTGACATAAGCAGATTACTGGACAAACCGGCTTGAGACCTTCCCCATGTTTCTCCTGGAAGGGGAAGCCGAGCCCCCTCTGGGCTTTGCAGACCAGGAGTGTGTGAGGTGTGCGAGACAGAGGAGTGGCGTCAGGGGGAGACTCCCTGACTTCAGTACCGAAGGAAAAAAGGCCAGAACTCTGTCTGTGAGAGAGACACTAAAAACACAGTCCCAGGAGACAAACAGATTCCGGGACTTCCCGTTCTAAAGGCGTGTTCTGCCCTCCGATTGCAGGAACTATCCTGCCTTGCGGTAACAGCGGGAAAAGCAAAAAGGGCTGGCAGGGCCATCCCATCCCCGGCTGCATCTCTTGGAGGCTCTGATGACCGTTCTGGGGAGCAAGCGCCCCGTACTCCTGGTTCTCCGCACCGGCAGCAGTGACGAAGAAGCTGCCTTCGTTTCAAATGAGCAACTCCTTCTGTCTAGGTGGACTAACTGGGAGAGACCCTCCCTGGGCCAAGCAGCGGAGGAGTTCCCAGAGAGACTGCTTCCAGCCAGGAATCTTCCGCACGCTCACCAATCAGCCGGAGCACCGTGGCGACTATTATATCGGAAGGGTAAGATGCGCCTCCGGGGGCCTTCCTGTTCTTCATCCACTTGTCCATGATAGGCCAGAGTTCTTTGCTGGGAAAGAAAGTAAGAACACGGGTGAGGCCCAGTGACAGGGCAGCCCGGCTTGCAGACAGGCTGTGCAATGAGGGCTGTTCATGGAACAAGCCACGAGGCACCCGGCAGATGACTGGGGTTTACATGGGTGGTTCTCCCCCTTTATTCTCCTCTGGAGCTCCAGCGGATACCCCAGGGATCCGTGTGGCAGAAACTGCCGTGCCTCCCCCTCCAATGACCTCGGATTTTGTCTGGATTGCCCATTCTCCGCCCCAGCACAAGCCTCACACCACCAGTGACAGCTGCTCCAAGTGATGCCCAGGTGGCTCTTTCGGGAAACTGTCACCTGTTTGCTACCTTTCCAAAGATTGTTTAGGAAGCAAAACAAAAAACAAAAAACAAAAAAAACGCAACTGAGAGTGCAATTTCTTTTTTTTTTAATTTAAAGTTTGTTTTTTCACAGGTGCACACTTGCAGCTGCATGAAATGGGATGCCTTGGCTGTCCAATGTCCTGGCAGGGGACCACCGTCAAAGGAACTGATGCCCATGAACACGGACCAAGCCACACTGCACGGAGGTGGCTCTGCAGGCGCATGGCCGCTATCAACTGGAAGGCACCTGCTACCCAAAATGAGCTAGAAAGCGCCAGTCCCCGGTTTGGAAGACTATCCTGAGCATGCCTCCGCCTTTCCCACGCTTCTCTGAGCCTCGAGAAACTCCAGAAAGGCGAGTGCTACATTCCATCCCTTTTCATGAGCACTCACTTTTGATGGATGTCAAAATAAAGGGTTCTTCGAACAACTTGCCGGACAAATTTGAACTGGGAAATATACGTGATGTCAGGACGGCTTTTTGCCCCCCAAACAAACCTCCATTGAAAAGTGGGCTAGGCTCATACAAAGAGACAATCTGCTGTTACCCACATTGAGTGGCTGTACTGTGTGAAGTGGGCATGCTCTGCCAGCCCTACATCACTCTGCTCTTGAGAAACTAAAAGAGGCTGGGTGGGGAAATATTTTACTTTTAAATTATTTCGGAATTAAAATGGCTTGCTGGAATAGCTGCCCACCTATCTGAACAGAAGCTGCCTACCATGCTGAAGGAAGAACGACAGACCAAAGCTGCATCATCCTGTTTTGACATCGATATTTATGGCAGAGACCACTGGGAGCCCAGGTGCTCAGTCTTACTCCCTGATCTTACTCCCTGATCAGCACCTGTGATCTGCTGGCCAAGTCCCCTGATTTCAGGTTGCTCCTCCCTCAGTCACCAAGCTCCGTGACTCATCTCACTGGTTCTTTCTTGCAGGGAACCAAGGTAAGAAGCCAAAGCCCTCTTCATTCCATGCCTCCCCTGTGTGAACACCCCTGCCCCAGCCTGCACCCCTGTCATTTTGGCCCTTGTGCAGCCTGTGACCAACCCAATGCTTTGATCTGAACATAAATGCCCCCACCTAAGACATGCAGACACAGTAAGGCCACGGTTCTGTTGTGCCACCGTATGATAGCACGGGTATTGATAATGCTGGGAAAGCAACGTAGAAAAAGTATTAAGGCTAAGGGAACTGGCAATACCTTATGATGTTGTCATGCGTCCAACGCCATTTTTGATGTGTGCACAGCAGATCAATCGCAAACACGTATTCCCATGTGGCTTCTTTCAGGTCTTCCCCGCGGTGTTCGCTGTGCTGGAATTCCATTTGTGGACACAGCTGTATCGCCAAAAGCAGGCTGGAGATCATCACACTGATCTCCGCTGGGGCGCTCTGGATCAAATTAAAATAAAGGATGCCAGTCTTGGCGAAACCGTATCTTCCGTGGCAAAAGAGTAAGTGCAGCAGAATTATACCATAGTTATTTTTCAAAGAGCTGCCAGCCATCAGCTGACAGCGGCCACATTTCTTTTCCGGGGTCAAATGCCACGATGGTAGCCCTAGGAGAACCTTCTATCCAAGCTAACTGTAAAGACCGTCCCAAAAATGAATCACATTTTCTGCTAAGAATGGAGGAAAGTACATTTGAAGGAACATTGTGGGATAGGGTGGTAGCCAAAACAGCCTGAGTTTAGTTTGAAACAGACACTGCAACAATCCATGCTCCACCCGTGCTTTGCCTCTTTCTTGATGTTACTAGAGCGACAGGAGAAAACGCCACTGGGAAGTGACTGAGTTGTGGCAATGTAGGAATAAGGTATTATACTGATCTGGTCTGCATGAAACCAATGGTGGGTTGCCATTAAATGTGGAGCCAGAACTATGGTTTACCTGTAGGCTGTTAAAAATGAACAAGCCATAAAGAGAAACCATGATTTATTGCTCAGTTATGGATTATGAACAAACCACGGGCCATTACATGCAAACACAGCATCGTGGGTTATTCATGGCCTGTAAATCGCAGTATTTTCAATACTGTGGAACAGAGTCTCCCGCTGCGGGGGCTCCAGCAAATTCCACCTTTCCTCCTCCAGCAGGGACTTTATACCTGGTTAGCTGTAGCTGCACAGACTGATCTTAATCATGGCTAGCTCTAACATCTTTGGCCGAGGATAAGGGATCAGGACGATCGCTCCTCTGTAAACTCACAGTGGGAATAAAATTTATGGAAGCTGGTGCTGTGGCTTGCCGCGGTTCGCTGTTTGTTTGGCACCACCTGCACGGTTGCCTTCCGAATGCCAAATCTGTCTTTCAGAGCTAGAGAAGCAAGTCTCGCTTCACAAGTCATGCCAAGTGCTCCTGAAAGCAGCATTGCCTTTGCAGATAATCCAATGAATATGCCCAGAGGTCCTGATTATGCCTCAGTCACGCTGCAGGCGCCATTTGATTCCGTCCTTTCAAATATCTGCCTCATCAAAATTGGGCTTTGCACGCACTTCCCGTGTACATACCTCCTCCCAGTTCAGGTAAGTGCTCAGGCATTTCAGTATTTCTCCTCTTGCACGCTGTCTGGCGACCAATTGGACTGCTTTGTTCACCACACTTTCAGAGCGGAATATCTCACTCCACATGTTCCCAATAAACACCGTTAGCTTGTCGAATCTGGGGAAGTCTGAAAAGGAAAGATTAAAATAACGACAAAGCGTAAGCCTGCAATGCAGAAAAGAGAACTCTTCGGGACTGGAGAATCGATGCACACCTGGGCACAGAGGAGAATGTCAGAAGCGCCCCGACAGTGTTGGTGGTCAGGGACCCAAGAAGGCCTGCTTTCTCCCCATCCCAAGAGCTTTCTGGTGGCTGTTTCCATCTGATACTCATGTATCAGAACTCCTGAAGGTCCGTACGTATGCTCAGACCGCTAACCAGTACTTCACCCTATCTACAACCATCTCTTGCATTCTCTCAAAAACAGGACAACATTAGGACTGGAAATATATTAAAAACACATGTTTTTCCTGAAGCAGCTGCACCACGGTTTCTAAGGATTTAGAGGCAGGTGGCAAAATGGTGGCAACTGATTTCTGAAACAAAGCAAACTGGAGATTAGTCAACCATTCTGCTATTTTGACTGGTCTTTGGCACTATGACAAAGAAATGCCAGCTGAATTTAAAACAGTACTCTCAGTTGCATTATGTTGAGGGAAATGGAAGTATATGATGAATGGTACAAATTAGAAATGCAGATCGGGCATTAAAAACATTTCAGCGTTTTGAAATGTCTTAATATTAGGGTAAACAGGAAGGGCAACTAGTAGGATGCAAGTTTAAAATGTGATGCTCTTAAAATATGAAACTGAAGCTGAGCAAAGAAATTACATGGGCGCAGGAGGCTGGGAAGAATATTCTTAGTGAGAAAGGAAAGGTCATGGAGTGAGAACCATATGTTTTGATTAAATATGTCAAACAGGGGAAAATCTGTACAAAGTAATAACAAGATGATATTCAACTCCAGTTATTACAAATTACATGAAAAATAATTACTCAATTAAGTGCTGGAAATGTCAGAAACAAATGTGACATTTCGCCCATCTATGGAGGGAATGCTGATGGCAAAAATTGTGAGCTTAATTGAAACAAGATGGAGCTATTGTAACGCTGCAAACTAGAAGAGGGGAACACGGGTTTGGTCCCTGATCTCATTGAGTTCCCAGCAGGTGTGCCAGCTGGATACTCTACCCAGAATACCCAAAAGGCGCTTCAGTGTGCACAAGCTTTCTCCCCACCGGTGGCAGCACATACCAAATCCACTCCTCCACACCGGTTCCTCCTCCTCCTGGGAGCAGGTGAAGCCGCCGAGCCCTTTTCTGATGCTTGTAGAAATTTCTGCAAGGGCTCCCACTGCTTCCCCAGCCCCGCTGAGCTGCAGCAGCCGAGGGACTCCAGCGGGCACCACCTGGCCCTCTGCAGGGAGAGGGAGCAGCAGGCAGGGGAACCCTCCCGTGACTGTTAACCACAGGGACCCTCTCCCTGCCTGCTTGTCCTTCCCTTCCTTGGCAATGTTGTCAAATGTTTTAGGTTACTGTTTTGCTCGGCGTTTCGGAGGTTTTTTTTAAAGGGAACTCTAGAATTCCGTGGAAACAGTGGCTTTGCCTTAAAAAGTTGTATATGACGCATAGCGCTAAGCCATAGTAAAATGAATCAGTTTGTCAGAAAAGCAGCATCAGTTCTTTGCCATGAAGACAGGCCTCAAATATGTATTAAATGCTGTGAATGAACGCCATATCATGCGTGGGCCCAAGTTCACACAATTACCTTCCATTCAAAGAAAAAGACAGACAGACAGACAGACAGACAGAAGAGAAGGCAGGAAATAACACAGAACAAGACTGGGGTCCGAGCAGCTATTTCTGCAGGATGGCGTGGGGGCCGGCACAGGGAGGAACAGCCCTGCAATGCTGCTCTTCAGTTTGTAAAGCAAGACTGTGCATTCTTTACTAGAGGATTCTGCCAGAAGGCCGTTTGTACCATGCTTTGCTTTATGAAAATAACACTTTGCGCATACTATACCTTCCTTAAGGAGAGTGTAGCAAAACAGGCGTGCTTTTTCTAGGTCTCCAAGCTGCCGGCAAATTCCGACGTACACCCTGCAGAGGGACTGAATGCAATTGTGGCCCAAGGACCTCCTCTGCTTCTTCAGCTTATCCAGAATAGCCTGCAGGGCTGGTTCAGCCAGGTGCTGCATCATGCAAAACAGTATTGGTGTTCAAGACACTTCCACGTGCAAAACAGGCAATCATATCTGCCGCGGCACTGAAATTGTTATCATCTCTGGGGCACGTGATTTATAAGACACAGGCAAGTAGGTAAGGGCAAGTCTGCTTGAACAGGTATTGGGGCAGAAGTGTGTTAAAAGTGCAAGCCAGCTTTTTTAAAAGTGTACTTGAGCCGCTATGTGCCGCCGAATCCATTGACCAGAAAGGTCTTGCACAGATGCTGACTGGCTTTACGGGTTGACGGCGCCTTCACTGTCCCCATCAACCCCAAAAAACTTTCCCTATTCTTCTAATGCAGGGGTGGACAACTTGTGGCCCTCTACTTATTTTGGCTTACACCTCCCATCCTCTCTCCTCTAGCGGTACTACAAGGCTATGCAACATTCCAGAAAGGTCTCTGTTTTGTGCTTGTGTGTGTCAGCCAAAACAAACTTAGTGGTAACTTTATTTTTTTTAAGTGCAACTGACCTTCTTTGTGACACCGAATTCATGGACAACTTCTTTTTCTTCGTCTCTCATTACTGGGACCCCGGAGGTATTTCCCACAAGAATGTGGCTACGGATAACAGGCAGCAGGTCAAAACAGGCTTCAGAAACTTTTTCCAGCGCTACAGTCACAGCCCTGCTATCAGGATCACCTTCATTATCCACTGCCAAAAGCAATTCTGAAGCACAGTCACCTGTTGGCTGAGTAACACCCCCGTTGCTCGGATCGACAGTTTCATCAGCAGGGAAACACACGTGAGGATCTGAGACGCCAGCGGAAAGCTCTTCCTTGCCGGGATCTGATTTTGGTGCCTTGCCATCTGGTCTTGGTCTTTTGGTGCTCTTTGGCTGGACCATGGGAGCCAACTTCCTTTTCCCAGTCTCGCTCACAACGGAGAATGGCTGCTCAGGGTCGGAGCTGAATTTCATCCCTGTTTTGACGAACGCAGTGGATGAGGACGTGATGGCTTTAAAGCCGCTGATTTGGCGGACAGGTTGGGGGATGCTCTTGCCATCTAGAGAAGAGGACCGACCGAGCTGAATGTTACCTTTCAGGATGTTGAGAGTTCTTGCTCGGGCGGATAGCTCTGGATACATACTGTCCAAAATTTTCACAGAGTTTTCCTGAGGTAGAGGTGGAGCGGCAGCACCACCAGCAGATGGAGGAAGTCTCCCTGGTACAGGAAGGGCATGCTTGGGAGTGGCGGCACAAAACTGAAGAGGGGAAGAGAGAATTCTCCGGCCTACTGATGTTTCAAAGGGAGGAGGTGTAACAGATGGGGAAGGCGACGTGCGTTTAGGGGTTTCTGACAACGGTGACGTGTGAGGATGAAGTGGAGTTTCACAAAGAGGAGAAACTGGTTCATCGAGGGAGGGTGGCAAAGATGACTGGCTAGAGGTGGGCATTATCGGGGAAATGGGCCGAACAGTTCTCGGCGGTGTGGCTATCAAGGGAGTGAGCAAGGGAGGTAACGGGGGACCCATCTCTTGCCTAATTCGTTTTAGAATTTTCGGATAATGCTTTGTTGGGGTGGAAGCATCTGCACTGGCTAAAATGATTTCAGTCAGGAGGGTGTGCCGACTCTTCCTTTCCCCTTTATGGCAAGGCATTCTTGGGAGAAGCCTCTTATGACCACCTTTCACACCGACTTGTGCTGAAATGTTTATAGGGTCCGGTGGTTTGAGATCCTGGTCTGTCCCATTCTCCGCACAAAGTGAAACAATGGGCGATTTCAATTCCTCAGATGTGTTTTGTTCTTCACAGCCCGAGTTTGAATTTTCCAAGACACGCGGCACAGAAATACAGCTGCCTTCAGCAGTGAGACTTTGCCCATCAGTCTTTACCTGGCGTTCCTCGTCATGCCCTGCATCACTGCCAAGGTCAACATGGCATGGTGTTAAATGGCTTTGTTCTGAGATTGCGCTGTCCCCTGAAACAGTATTACTTTTTCCTTCCTCAGCACTCAGTTCCCCTTTACTGACATCTGCCCAAACCCCTAAAATTTCTACACCAGTACGAAAGCACTTTGTGTCTGGTGCAGCACCATCACCATTGACATGTGGGTCACTGGGAGACGACTGCCCAGACAGGGGCTGCACTGGCACCATCCTTGGTGATGAAGCAATGGCTGGCAGACTCTGCTCTGCCAGCCTCTCTTCTGGCATCCCCACTGCTATGGAGACTTCGGATTTGAGTGACGTATTCTCACTACCACATGCGCATCCTGTTGCGTAGGAATGTTCCCACGCCTTTTCAACGATTCCACCAGTACAGGAGTCATTGTCATGTGTTGCAGCCTGCCTGTCTTCTGAAGATGCATCTTCTGAGCCATGGGGCAACTCATGCCCATCAACACACGCAAGAGCCATACTGGACGCTGCACCTGCATGAGCATTTCTGCTCGTAGCCAAGTCATCATTGGGCAAGGCAAGGCATGGCTGCAGTTCTGAGCAATTCACCTTTCGTATCAGGCACGTTTCTTCTTTTGGTGAGTCGGAGACGGACAAATTCGTATCTGTTACTGCGCTTTCTGGTATCTTCATCTCATCTCCTCCTTCAGATCTTGAACCGCCGCTCGTTATTTCATCTGTTCCTTTAATTATAGCTTCAGCAGCACAGCTTTCCGAAGGACTGCTTAACTGACGATTGGGGGGAACAGGACGCTCCTTATCATTAACTATGCATTTGTCTGCTGTGTTAACACTGTATAGAGTAAATGTCTCAAGAGTTAGTGCTCCAGAGCTATCGCCACTACAAGAGCCTTCAACATGAACCGGCACTTCGGTTTCACTAAAAACGGCTGGTTCTCCGGCTTGTTCGATTTCCACTTCATCTTTGCTGTTAGGACTGCGACAATCTAGGGACTGAAGGCTGCCTTCCTCAGCACTGTTTCTCTCTGGAGATGAAGGGGCATTACATACTGGGGCAGAAAATAGACCTTTTGCAGCAGCGTCAGAGCAGTGGCTATCACTGCTGAAAACTTCAAAATCAACTCCAGGTTTGGAAGCAGGGACATCCACAGGCTCTATGGACGCTTCGGACCCAATGCTCCTTGGTTCTGTGTTGCGTGTGCTCATGCTCTGAGCCAGACCTTCACTCATGTTCAGTTCTGATGTCATTTCATTTGCTACGGAGCACTTATAATTTGCTTCTTCGGGAACAGACTCTCCGAGATCAGAGGACCTGCTCTTGTCATTCCACTCTGCCATTTCTTGAGCTGTGCCATTTATTCCACACTGTGTATTTCTAGTGATCAAACTAGACTCGGCGTTTCTGATACACACCATTCCAGAAGGGGGTGCCTTTTCACTTTTTCCTGTGATAAGAAGTTGCACAGACCTAGTTTCTGCAATTTTCAGTTGTTTACTGCCTTCTTCAAGCCCTTCTGCTCTCAGACTCTGATCATCTTTAGAAGCATCAGCAAATGGAAAGCCGCCTGACATGCCATGGAGTTGGGACTTGCACTGCGATTCAGCACCCACCTCTGCAACATGCCCTGGGTCTGAAGCATGTCCGGTGTCATCCCTGGATCCAAAGATTGCATTGTTTGTTTCAACAGGTCTCTCAGACAGCAACAAACACCCTTTTATCTCAGAGACCTGAGCCGGTAATACGGGTGCCTCTTGCAGCAACTGAACAGAATCCTTCTGGTCAATGAATTGCTCTATTTGTAGGCAGTCTTTCTTACTAATGTCCCCTGAGGTGGGCTCATCCATCATGTGGCAATTCATTTTTGGTTGGTCGTCATCTCCATTTTTCACACATCTAACAGGGGCAGTGCTGCATTCATTCTTGCCCTCAATTATCTCTTCTACATGACACAATGATTTCTTGCCTTCATTAGTTGCCATTGTAACATGCAAATGTGGATCTCCATTCAGTGGCTCATTCTCAGCATTTATCTCAGCTTCCTGTTGTTTGCTGCACCTCTCTTCGCTGCTGTCCTTTTCTTCTACGCTCGGTCTTTCGAAGGAGGCAACTGGAGCCGGAATAACCATTTCAATGGGTTGCGTAAATGTGACTTCAGAACCCTGCTGCAGGACTTGCTCATTTGGATGTTCTGTTTGAGAAAGGAATTTATCGTTGTCGACATTCATTGTTGCTTCCACCGATGGTTGATCATTTCTGCCTGTGCAAAGGCCTTCACTTGATGCATGGTCCCCATGCTCTTCATCAAGAGGTCTTAGTCTTCCTAGATCAGGTGGTGTCTGGGTGTCTGCAGTGGCATCTTTCACCACTCCTCCTCTTTCTATCACATCACTAGATCCATCAAAACATTTTTCAGGGGCTACCAGCACATTTTCAATGGCTAATACAAACTCTTCTGAATGTTGCCTACTGCTGCCATTGGGAGTCAGAAGCCAATCCTCTGTTGTTCCAGTTAGCTCTTCTTGATCCTCTCCTTTCAAGCAGTCATGAGCTTCCTCCAGCGCTTGTAGAACATCGTTTGAAACGATTTTCTGCATATGCACTGGCTCTGTTGGTTTTTCTTGATTCTGTACAGTAATGGTCATTAAATGAGGCGTCAAGAGTCCATCTTTTGCTTTTGTCATAACAAAATGCTCTGCACTGCATGCTATTTCAGCAGTTGGGTGTGCTTCCATGCAGTCTGAATTTTCTTCTAGATGTCTCTCTTCAACCTCTGATGTGGCATCTCCTTCATCATGGCATCCTGATTTGGGTGTCCCAGAGTCAGGACGTAGAACTGACTCTCCATTGCTTAATTGTCCTAGTTTTTCAGGTGACTCCTGAGAATCACTATTTGCGCCGTCAACGCTAAAGAGCCTGCATTTGTTCCAAGATTCTGCTGAATGTGTTTCATGAAGAGTTTCAACTGCTGGTCCATCATGACCACATTCTTCTATAATATGTTCAAGCATTTGTGCATTCCGGTCTGTTTCATCATCGCTGGAATCTGTTATGTCTCCAAATAACATATCCTTCAAAAAGATAAATGAGAACAGATGATTTGGTAATCGCAATTACACAAATGCTACACAGGCCATCTTATTATATTGCTCATTATCTAATTCCTAATAAGACTCCTGAACAGATAAGCACTATATGCATGACTTGCTTGAGTTCCCAGTAAGATGATAAAGCAGCACCTGGCCTGGAGACTGCAGGTCTGAGGTGACATTATGGCATGTTCATGTTCCATGAAATAAACAAAACAAACCCGGAAACGTTAAAAGGCTAGCAAAACACAGGAAAAGTTCTGAGAACTCTCTCAACACTCCGCCATTTGTTTTGGCAGTTTTAGTAGTTCAGTGCAAACTAATAAACTAAAACCAAGAATGATAAAATAAGACCGTGATAAATTAAAAGTAATTTAGTATGCTTCAAAAGGCCTTTCTAAAACTAATCAGTAGAGCAAATAGAACTGGAACAAATGTTACAATGCAGACACCAGAACCAAGAACACTGCTTTGCACCTTGCCAGTTCTTCACTTCAATAAGAAGTGAAGACAAAAACCAATTTCCGTAGTTAAAAGAAGTTTCTTGCCTCACAAGAGAAGCTGCCCCCATATTCATTTATTTTATGAACAATATCCTACTACATGCATTATCAAAAAGTTTAAGAGGCGCTAACAACTACAACCAATTGAAAAGAAAAGCACAAGTTGCAAATCTATAATGGTAGCAGGTTTCCATAAATTACTTCATGCGTTTTATTCTACTTCCCTCAAATGCTCATTGGAACAATACAAACCTTCCTAAAAGCCGAGACTGAAACTCTGCTAAATCTTTTTAAGGAAGGAACAAGGGTGCCATCACGGAAAAAGCCCTCCTGATCAGCCACCCTAACATCACAGCAGTACGGTACCTGGCGAAGTCCTCCAGTGAGAATCTAAGTGTCCAGAGGAGGTTCGTTGAAGTGGTTATTTAAAATTTAAAGGATTTTAAAGGCAGTAAGCCAAGTCCTCTCAGTGGATAAGCATGATTCTTTCCTGCCACCTTCAGCTACCATCAAAGTGCAGCCTTTGCGATCATGCTGCAAAGTTGTGGAACCAACTGAGCTCATGCTATTGCTATGAGACTTTGCCTGATTCATTTTGGGAACTTACTGGAGTCGCGGCTGGGGAAAACTGTATGGGAGACAGCAGCGGAGGAAGAGGCCGCCCCCACTTCAAAACATCCCGCAGGTTTTCACCGAGCTCTTCCTGTTCCTTGCTGAAGAGGGCCATGTCACATGCTGCCACGTCTGTCTGTGCGATGACTTCGACAGATCCACCTTCGCTGTCACTGTCGTACACGTCAGTCATGTCCATGGCTTGGCTTCCTACTGGACCATCATAGCTGGCAGTCCTGCTGTCCAAAGTTATCTGCAATGACGCCAACGAGGTTTGTGCTGCGCAAGTTTCGGGTGAAGAGCTGCTGAGTGGCTTCTCTCTTCGACGTTTCTTGAACTTTTGAGAATTCTGCACTGCTTCTATGAGAGAGAAGATTATCTGTGGTTTAAACACAGTTTCTATATTTTTCTGTATTTTTCTCACAATCTGAAGGTTGAAGGTAACAAGAGCTCTATGCTTTTCAGAAGTATTTATGCTAACTGCTCGGTCCTGTTGACCTTGGTCTGGTCTGTAGCTAAATTATAATGTCTGACTGACATACAAGGACTAGACTCAGTTCAAACCGCATGGAGTTCTTTATTGTGACTGCTCAGTGTGGGGACCAGTGGAGGCAGGCAGAAGATTCAGCTGGGTGGAAGCCGAACAGAGCCAACTGAGGAGGCAAACAACAGCTGCCAGAATGCTTGTATCCCTTATCTTGCCTGAGTGAAGCTTGGAGGATTGTGCTCCGTCACTGCGTGCAAGCACAGGATTCTCCGTCTACCTAAACATCCACCTCAAATGATTTTCAGGCCACGTTTAAGGGTGAAACCTCCTCGTGATTAGAATCCTTGCTGCCAAAGTAAGTTTCAATTCTACCAGGCTCCTGGCACAACCAACCAATGGGATGCCCCACTGTGCAGACGGGAGCAGACCTGGGTCTTGCCAGCCGATGTTGCCAGCGGGAGGAAATGGCCCTTGTGCCCACGTGGACGGTGTCTCTGCCTGCACGTCTTTACACTGCCCCACTTGAAGGCACAGCTGCCATTTACGGCTGTGAGGGAGAACCAAGCCACGCACTTCATGCGGGATCCTGCGGTGAGAGCAACGGCCACGATCCGCCCAGGACTCCGCATGGCCTGTGCCTCACAGGGAGGGACCCCACAAAAGCCGAGCGAGGGCACACAGGCGTACCTTCCTTCTTCACGCCCAGGGAAGCGAAGGGGTTGCTCTAGCTCCCTGTGGCTTAGGCAAGAACAAGCAACGACCCAGGTAAGTTGCCACCACCCCTTAAGTCCACCTCCATCTGAGCCAGAGAACTCCTAGACCTTTACAGGGCTGTAAGAAAAGACCCTAAGCCCTCTGATTTGAAGGTCTAGGGAGGCCTGAAACTTTAGAGAGTAATGCTGAACATGACATGCAGTTGCTTTTTAGTTGCGAGGTTGTGCCCGACCCATCGCGACCCCATGGACAACCTTCCTCCAGGCTCTCCCGTCCCCCACCATCCCCCGGAGTCCACCCAAGCTCGCACCAACTGCTTCAGGGACTCCATCCAGCCACCTCATCCTCTGCCGCCCCCTCCTCCTTTTGACATGAAGTAGAAAGCTCTAAGTTTAGAACCAAGGCTTATTTGGAAGAGGGGACACACTGTACCTGAAGTAGGTGCTACGTTTATTTAGAGCGGGGAAAGGAACAAAAGCATTCAAAAGCTGAAGTAACTTTGGAAGCACTTGAGGCAAAACAACAGAAGACAATCATTCTGTCCTGTAAATATTGGTCTTCCAATGGGATAGGGCCAATCTAGCAGCCAAGACTCATAAGCCGAAAAGAAAGCTGAAGCGTGGAGGCACAACAGTGTCAGTTTCCTTGCTTTATATATACCAACTTTTGACAAGTATGAGGTGAGCCTCCTTATCCAATCCTAGATTGGCTGAATAATATTTTTCACAGGTCGACCTACTTAGCCAGTTCTTAACTGGCTGAGTAATATATTCAGGCTTTTTGGAGAAGGGGGGGAGATGGAAAGTTCTCATAGGAGCGCTGTGGAAATCTTTTAAGTCTAGTTCGGCAAAAGTTTGACTCTGGCTTGGAAGTCCTGGAGACAAAAGAACAGCAGGTAACATGCACGGGGGGTTTAAAGGGTGTGCATTCCCATCCACATGAAGCAGAGGTTCTTCGGGCAGCTAAACAGCAATAAGAAAGGACTTCTTGACAGCCCTGTTAGAAAATGGGCACCTTAGCAATACATAAAAGCATAAATTCTGATGTGTACAAAGTGAGGACTCTACCTGCTGCTGTTTCCCGAGAAGGGTTCCAGGCAGGTTTTATGATCCAACTTTCATGGAACCAAAGGGTGCTGAACAGCCTTGCTGCCCAGTCCAGGGGTGTACTCAACCTTGCGACCTTCCCTGATCCAGTGTTTCATTTCCAAGGAGTAGAAGAACCCTCTATCCAAAGTATTGCACAGTCCCCCAAGCTGAGGGCGATTTCCTCCAGAGGGGTAAAAGGGAGGTGGGGCTGTGCTGGTCAAAGACCCACTTGGCAATCCTTCCCTGGAGAGAACAAGCCCGGTGTGCGCGATTCCTGGTGAAGCCTCAAAGAGGCAGAGAAGCATCCTCAGGGGGAGCCTTGGATGCCCTGCGGAGCCCCAGCTCCCTTCTTGCAATTCATGTACACAGAACAATATTATTACACTTTAACTGTACAGATTTGAAGTACTTGCTACAATATCATTCCAATGAACTTAATTTTCCATGTGTTCGTGAATGACTATCATCATCGACAGCTGCATGTGTTAAGGGGAGAGGGCGCTATTTGCTCTTACTAAAATAGCAGCAGATCTTTTAAAAAGGAAGGCTTTCCACTAGGCCTAGATCTGTAATTCTGGGTCTTACCTAAGATGTAGTCATTTTTGTTCCTCTGATGTTTCCCCGTGGAGCCATCAATACACGTCCACAGCTCATCCAGCAGCAGCTTAATTTTTTCTATAAAATAATCAAAGGGATATCCAAATTGTTCTGGCATTTCCACCTGCCTTAAGTAGATCACTCGTGTAGTTCCAGACTTTGATCAACAGAAAATCAAAGTGGCACATTGGTAAATTTTTCCCTCAAACACAGAGTATGACGCATATGCCCAAAATGTTACAGAACGTCACCACCAACTCGAGATCAGATGTTTTGTACATCTATCAAGACATCTCCATATTGAAAAAGTCTAAACTTGGGACTTGAACGACAACATGTAAGCAAAGAGGAAACAAAACCACATATGAATTGTTAGGTTGTGGGAGTTCTTTTCTTGTAAACTGCCCTGAAAGGCAGCATAAAAATACCATGCGAGAAACAAATTATAATACTGTGCTTTTAATCAGCCTTGAATTGCTGGGGGTGGGAGAGATTTTTATAGTTCCCAGAAATAGGAAGCCATGCTTGCAAAATGCCCACATACCAAGACGATAAAGTCAACATATTTTTTAAAATCACACTTCTGCAAAGGAGTATCATGGCAAGATTTCAAGAAATGGAAATGGACCAGAATAGGTATTAGAAGCAACGTTTCCCACACAAAAGGCAAGAAGAATGTTTCTGTAAAAATTCAACAGAAGTTTTGACTTGGGAGTAACAAACACGCTCCTTCTACTTTGCAATTCTCCAGAGCCTTGTGCCTCTCTGGAGAACTCAGCTCTGTTGGCACGATAAACAATATCAAGAAGGCCAACCATGTCAATTTAAATTGCATCATTTCCTTCTTGCCTCTGCTTGCTTCTGTGTTAATTGAACCTGGGCTTTGAAAAATGGAATAAAACGACCGAGCTCAGATTTTATTCCTTTGACTTGGCAAAGGACGTGCCATTCACTATTTGCATGTGAAAATAAATGCGTGATTCCGGGACAGCCACTGGGGACGGGACAAGAATCACTGAGAGTTGATCAGGCAGAAGGTTTCCTTCCCTGCCCTGGTCACCCCGTAGAGGCCACCCACCCATGTGCCCTGCATGACAAATGCACAGCATGCATAGTTTTTTTTAAAGGGGGGGGGGGGGCTAGAAAGTAGGCTAGCAATTCCATGGCCTTGCTGGCAAGGTGTCTTGATCAGGAAATGGCAAGCATCCTTCTTATATGACCTCCTGAAAGAATTACTATCTGGGGTGGCTTATACAGCTTGCTGGCTGGCAAAAGCTGGGTGGGTGGGGGGTCACACTAAAACAGGCTGAAGGGCAAAACCCACGACCCAGGCTTGCCACGTCTCCACACCTTTCCTTCCAAAATTCCACCACTGCAACTGCCAGCGCCATCAACAGATTCGGCTCATGCTCCTCGGATCGTCTCCGTGCCCCGCGGTTTTCCACCAGCTGCGTCCCTAGACCCACACGTGCCCTGCCAAACTGCCCAAAACGCAAAGGCCACACTCTGCTCTACCCCGCCCCCCCGCACTGCACTCTGCTCTAAGCTCACGTTGACATCTGTGATGCCAACTTCAGTAGGAGGACACAAGCCATTAGCCACTGATATTTTGGCCTGCTGTTGAACGTTCATTGGTTCGATACTTTGCACAGGATGCAGTAGGATTCAGCACCAGAATCCCCGTGCTGGAGGTTAGACAGTCCTGCACAGGAAACAACTAACTCATGAC
Source organism: Varanus salvator macromaculatus (assembly GCA_023646645.1). NCBI lineage: Eukaryota > Metazoa > Chordata > Lepidosauria > Squamata > Varanidae > Varanus > Varanus salvator. Next base: position 18,390,584 of record JAIXND010000773.1, read on the forward strand.
TTGTATCGCGCATCTCCGTCCTTCGGAAGCACCAGATAAGAACTAGCACTCAGCATGGTAAGATGTTCTTTTGGCCTCCCTACAGGAAATCTTTCGTTTGACCTTGTGGTCAGAGCCACAGGCTGCAGAACCTTCTGGAATTTTTTTGACAGAAACGTAGATTTTTTTTGAGCCTTGCCTGTCTCGAATGGGGGGTGGGGAGGGTCAAGTTGCTTGCAACTGCTTGTTCGTGAACACCCCAGGCAGAATGGAAGAATAGCCTGACTGTAAGATGACCATTCACACAACAGCAGCTATGAACAAATGCAACACTCATGTTAAAAAAGTAGAAGATGTATACATACCAACCTTTGTCTAGGTTTGCTTCAGGATTCTCTCTCTCACTCTGGGTCTCTGCATTCTTCAGCACTGAGAGGAATCAGACAAATATCAGGTCAAGAATTAAACTGTAGCCCTAAAACTGAAAAGTCAACTGAAACAACAATGGAGACTTACCTTTCTTTTGCTTTGTATTAGGAAAGCCTTCAATCTTTTCCTAGAAACATTAATGAGAAAAAAAGATGCTGTTAAAATTAAGTACGATCCATAATTTGTAGTAATGACAATGGAAAATGTAGTACTGTCTTTGTTTACTGTTTAAGTAACTTCATAACCTCTCAAAGGCTTTGCTGCTCTGAACATTTTAGTAACTGGAACTGATCATTTTTGAAAAGTTTGGCCTCATCTCCAGCTGAAACGAACTAGATGTCTAACCCGTTGCCTGTAACTTCTTCCATTTCTCCTCTTGGTCCACTTGTTAGTTACCCTTATCTTCTACTTCTGCCAAAACTTACAAGATAATCTCTGGAGATGCAAAGACCTGTGTTTTCTTAAAAATACTTATGTTATCCCAAAGTATGATGTATGTTGTTATTGTACAATTATCATTATCCTCATCACTATCATTACAGCATTTAGACGATATACTACCATTCTCTGCAGACAGTACTTTTGCTAACGTATTTCTGGACCACAAAGCCAACAAGTTCAAACAAATCTCAAGATCTACAGCAAATCCTGGATCAATAAACTTCCAAATATCATAGCCACATTGGAAGGAATGGGGAGGGAAGATGCTCAGTCCACCAATCAAGGGGACAACCCATCAACAAAACAGCTAGATCTAATTTAAGACAGTCTCCATACCTTGGAAAAAGAGAATCATAAAATTACCTTTTGCCTTGGGAACATGCTGGGTGACCAGCCCTTACTCTGCATGGAAACCGTGCAGAAGTGGCATGTTCAAGAATGACCCCTTATTTTAATCTAACTGGAAAAAGAACAAACGCATGTGCCCCAGCTTAAGAAAGGGTTTTACTTACCTGTGCTTTCTTCAGCTCCTTCTCAAGAACTTTCTTCTCTGCTTTCAACTGCTTGAACTCCTGGATGTGTTTTGCTGCAGCCTCTTCATTTAAGGGAACAGAACAATCAAAATGTGTTTGCCAGTGCTTCTAAGTTACCAAAACACACCACGAACAAGGGCAAATTCACTGGACACTGTGGCACCTTCCTGTTTTGCTTTCTCAAACTCTGGCAGTTTGCTCAAGGTTTGCAGGCACTTAGTGCTGCACTACCATGTATTTCAGTGGGATTTCATCACGCTGCACGCAGGCAGCCTCGCTCCATCAGAGAGCCACAGTGGAACATCAATTCAATAAGTACTGGCTTCACAGCTTTTTTTTTTTTTTTTAATGCAGAAAGCCCCACATGCCTCAGCATCCGGCTTGATGAGCCCTTAGAAACTGGAGCACGATTCCAAAATTAGGTTGCTTCCACATGAAAATATGTATTGCCACAGCTCTGCTTCAAGGGAAGCCAGTTTCTCAAACAGTACTTCACAGTCTACTCCCAAAGTGCAAAGCATCGTCTGTTAAAAACCATCACCATGAGAATCCATAAACCTTCTCAGAATACAATAGTCAGATTAAAATTTTTGCAACAGTTCAATCAGGTCTGGTGTTGGATGATCAATCTCAGAATTTCTAAGACATTTTTCAAACTCCTAAATAAAAGCGACCGTATGCTTGAACGTTCCCTCACATAAAAAGCCGCTCCAACATGTGGAAAGCCAGATATTATTAATGTCAGCCTATTAATTATTATTAAATACCTCTAATAACAGAGAGCACTAAACATGTGATCTAGCCTCACTGGCCAGGGTGACCAAGAAACGGAGCCAGGATAGCACTGTGCAGGCAGAAGCAGGCTTGGCTCCTTAATGGGAAAGGGAAAAAACAGGAAAAGAGGAAGTACCACCTGAAGGGGCATGCCTTCTGTGCTGCGCATTTGCTTAATGGCACTCATTCACTTCTATGGCGGGGGCCGGCAGCGAGAAGCTGCGCTGGGGAACAATGCTGTGGTTGAGGCAGAACGGTCCAGCCATTTCCCCTGAGAAAGCACTCCTTCACTTGAAGGGATACTATATGGACGTTATACCGACTCAGAAGCCATGGGAACAACAACCTACCAAGACCAGGGGTGGGGAAGAAAGGAAGGAAGGAAGGACGGACGGACGGACAGACAGAAGCATCGCTAGTATGCTAGTTAATTCGTAAGTGTCACGGCCTGGAGGCTGCATTCAGGTCGGGGGACCAAGGAACACTGCAGGAAAAGCAGACTGGCTCCATTTGAGGCAGTGGTCTTGGTGTTGGATGGAAGGGAGGATGGAGAAAGAAGAGAGGCAGGGGTGCAGAGTGGGCGAAGGACTGGAAATTCTCCAGGTACCGAGCTTTCCCAAACAGACCAGGTTGTTAGCGAACATGCATAAAGCCAAAACCCAACATTCTCTTACAGCATAAGAATCGGAATCAGTGGAGACATCGACAGACTTGATACTCCATGGTTGGCATCACCAGGGACAAGTTTATCCAGTAAGTTACTATTAAACATTCTATTTGAGTCTTGCATTTTGGCTTACAAGTCCCCAACAGAGTTAGAAAAGGAGCAGCTTATACTATGATTTTCCTAAGAGCTTTTTAGTTTCTTCCACAGTAGAGACCTAGGTTCATTCCTATGTGAATTTAGGAGAAATGACCAGGGAAATGTCATCTCTGCGACAGTTTCTCAAATTCCCAAATTCCCAGTGTAAAAATGTTGGGGAGTTTAGAAGATCTCTTGTGCACATTCCAGAGAGGAATCTATTTAATCAGTTTTTAGCCTGCCCCATTGGCCATAAAGCTCACAAGGAATTCTCACAAGCAACAGCAAGATCAGTCTTTGCTTAGAATGTGTCACTTCTGCTTGTTGTTTCCGTGGTTCAACAGATACAACTCACTGACAAAAAGAGACATTTGTGAAAGAAAACTGCAGATGACAGGAGCATCGTTTTAGGACTGCTGGTATGAAACAAGTAATTCTCACCCTCAGCTTTTGTGGCAAGCTTGTAAATAGCTGTAAAGCCCATGGCCAGTGGAAGTGGCTTATTTTAAGCTGTCTACTGAAACCAACCCACCAACTTGCATGGAAAACATCTTCTAACATTTTAATTGGGCAGGGATAAAGTAAGGAAATAACAGAGAGCAAGGCAGCTGGAACGTTCCAAAATAGATCAACGCAGACAGTTCATTTCTATCCTACGTAGGATAGAATTATTCTTATAGCTAAAAAACAAATGTCTTCATCTGGAAAAAATACTTCTCCATCTGCGTTAGAAACAAACGTGTATTTTCATCCACAGTGAGGGGTAAATTACCTTCAAGCTTCTTCACTTTAGTTTCCAGCTTTTTCTTCCTGATCATGTAAAAAAATACAGACCAAACATGAGGTGCACACTTTCTCAGCACTGATATTAGGCTGCATGATAATAGGAATACTGAATTTAAGTTTGGTGTCGCCTTAACTGATTCAGTAGAGGTTTCGTTGAGTTTTTAATCGGAACCTGAATCCACTGCCAATTTTGAGATACTGACCTGGTGTGGATGATACAACAATGCACCCTTGTAGATGGATTGCTGCCCAGTTACGTTTATTATTATTTTACAACATATACAACTACAATCACATTAAGGATGTCCACAAAAATAGGAGCAATATAATCAGTTGTTAAGTAGCCTGTTTCTATGCTATTAAAACCACCTCACCAGAAATCAAGGTGACCAACTAGAAATCCACCTACTCCAGCAAACCTGCAGAAGACACATCAAGAATGGGTACCAGATTCTAACAAAATCATCTCTCGCTGTTCCTCATCCAGTCAAATGAAAACAGGTGGTCAGTTTTTCCATCAATGCCTCTGACCACATCCTATCGATATTTTTTTTTTTTAATGAGAGCACTTGGACATCGTTCCAAAACTTGCAATCTTGGCTCTCACAGTTTCCAGAAGTATTGCACATAGTTCTTAACAATTCAGTCTTTCATTCTCCCAGTAAACAATGAAAAAGAAATAAAATTTCATCAGGACTATTGTCTGTTGAGTTAGCTTATTCAACCACTGTAATGCAAAAAGGGGTTGATTTTTGGACAAAATAACCGCACGTGCTCAAGTGAACCCCTTAAATTACAGTTTCTCCAGTACATGTATGGTAATTAGCTATTAATTCTACGTAAGTCTGGGCAGCAGAGATGGACTGCTGGGTCATGCGAACCGCGGTCACTGAGGTTGGCTTGTTTTTTCCAAGCACCTCCCCCTGCACTGCCAAGAGGCTGTTCTTGGATTGTTGTCACCCATGGTGGGTTGTTATGTTGTCCAAACCTGGAAGGTTGCAGGTAGGAATTTTCCCAGCCCTACTTGGAGATATCAGGAACCTTCTGCATGCAAAGCAGGGCTTTGACCCACAGCCCCTAAAACTGATTTACCATGTTGCATTTCAGTAGGGCTTAAGCAGCACTATCGATGCAGATGATTTACAATAAACAACAGAGTTTATTCCCTCTCTTAGAGTCCCCCTCCCTCATCTCCATAACGTTTCAACAGAAGGGAATTATTAGCATAAATTCTATTGTTAGTTCATTTATTGGGGAATGACTCACACAATATCACTTTTGTCCATTTCGTCTTTCACACGAACGTATTCCAGATGTGTCTCCTGGTATATCTTCAGTGAACTCTAATAAAAAAATAAATAAATAAGATCAGCAACAGGCAGATAATAATTGACTGTCAAGGTATATCTAACCTATTGTTAATTTATTATTTACTAATTTATCTCCTATTTTTGTAAGCCAGACCATAACAGAACTATAAAATAAAATTGTGAATGTTGCAAAACACAGAAATTAAATACAGTGCTGAGACAAAAAGTGTGTGTGTGTGTGAGAGAGAGAGAGCGCGCGAGCGAGCGAGCAAGAGTGAGATGGAGTGGGGTGGGGTAAGCTTTGGAATACTACACTGTAAACGAAATAATACTCTGTTGCAAGCCCCCCAGACAGCTTTGGCTAAGGGCAGTAAAGAGATGAAATTGATAATAAGAATCTCTATTGATATAAAATAGCGGAAGTTACCTTTTTCTCCTCCAACTCTGCTTTCACAGTCCCCAGCTCTTCTTCACACTTTTTGAGAGGTGATAGTTTCTGGAACATTTGTTCCACTTGCTGATGGAGAGTATTATTTTCCCTGGAATAAACATCAAAGACTAGGATGGAAACTGAACAAGGGCTTAAATGTAAACATCTTACAGCACTGAGGAAGCCTTGAACTTTTGTATACTTCTTACATCACAACCCAAGTCATGTAACACATGCAAACTTTAATGCTCTGATAATATAGCATCTCACACTCAGCTTATCTCCCTAGGAACTACTCTTCTCAAGGCTCTGTTGCCTTAGGAAGGAAACAAAGGCACACCAAAGTCAGTTATTAACACCTAGAGACCCATCCAGCAGATTGCCTCAAAGACACCCAAGTCCAGACAGTGAAGAATCCAAATGGAATTAGCTAACTTACCTTTTAGCAAACTGAAGCTGTGATATCTAGTTAAAGAAAACCTGAATCGCATTGGTTACCATTATGTCTTGCCATACACATTCGAGAAGTAAAACCCCGACCCTGCTCAGGAGCAGTTATCTCTCAGTCTATCAAATTATACAGGCGAGGATGTCCATAAAGAGTACATCCACATTAAAAGCAGAAATAACATGACAAGAACAACCTCATGTCCTAACACCATCAAGCCATGCATTTCTATGCCTCTTTTTGCAAAAGTCAGTTACATGAAGTGGGAGCGGAAGGTACTGGCTGTGGTTTGCTACACATACAACACGTGTTTGACAGCATCTTCCCTTCCCGCACATGCCAGTCATGAGCTGTCTAATTAGCGTAACTACCCTCACAGGTGCTGGCTGGCTGGCTGGAGTGGGGTGCAACCCAACCTGGAACCCATGGCTAATTCTAGGGTTTCTCCATGGCACTCTGAACCCAGTCGCTACATTACAACACATGCTTTCTGCACTGGCAGCATCAGAAAAGCGTTTGGCAGAAACTTGAGAGCGGGGTTTCTTGTTGGCTGCTTCCAGGCTCTGGAATTCCTGTCTAAGGGAAGCTGAACGAGCCCCTTTTCCAAAGACCTTCTGCCAGTGGGCAGGCACTTCCATTCAGAAAGCTGTTGGTCTGATGAGTTGACTTTCAGCTGCTGTAAACGAGGTTTATTGACAACCATTCTTATCTCTTTTTAATGAGCTTTACTTGCCTCACTTTGATGACTTTTTATTTTTATATTTTGTCTTGCACTGTGTAATCCACTGCTGGCTACCATGTGCACCACTTGGTAGTTATGAAGGATGCAAGAGTATTCACACTCCTTTCACGCATGTGCAAGCAAGAGCCTGGACTCTCTTTCACCGACATGATTCTGACCCAAAACGCCTCCACCGACTGATTGCTTTTTCCCAACCTCATGAAGTATTGCAACACTGGCATTCTAGCATGGCCGGGGAAGCTGTGGGACACACAGGTGGCTTCGCTTGAACAGCGGGCCTTCTCCTACAATCGCTCCTTAGCATATGGCACAAAAGCTGCCTCCACTGCCATGGAAACGGGGTGCCTCTTTTCTGCCAAAGTTGCTGCGGCTGCTACGCCCGGCCTGCGCATTACTGCCTGATGCAACTGTGGGTAATCTGAGCTCTGGCAGATGGCACCCTAAAGATCTGTGTGTATGACCGCTGCTACCTTTTCAACAACAACATCTGTGGCATTTGGCAATCCGACACACACTATTATTGCATAGCTTTTGACGTGCGCCTTCTAAACAACAACTGCTACTTTGGATTTCCCACCAGGGCACCTTGCTCACGCGGGGTGCGTATGCCCAACAAAAATTTTCTGGACCAAAAAGGATATCGTTGCACTTTTGTTGGTATTCTGTCAACAGGTGGCTGTAAGAGAGGGAGAGTGGAAAGAGTCAGATGCAGAGCCACACTTTGAGCATAAAGACATGACCCAAGCCTGGCAAAATTTAGGGTCTGCTGATCAAACGCGTGTCTACATGTATCAGCGGGCTTAGTATAAACTGAAAATGGTTGGAGTTTTGCGGGGTGTTGGCGGCGCCTGCTATGCACTTTAGAATCACAGCAAAGATCAGCGTCTTCTGCCCTGTGATGCCTTGTCTGCGTTGTGTCACCAGCCACTGCTTTGCACATATTATGCCGCATAAAGGAGTGCTATGCTAGTCCCCTTCTTTCTCAAAGCCCTGCCACTGGCTGCCCTTTCCACACACAGCTTCGGGTAAAATGGAGAGGAGAAGCGCGTGGAAGCTGTTTGGGGTTCCTTGCAGGAGGAAAGGTAGAGACCTCTGGAGCTAAGGGAGAGGTTTACACATGCAATAAATAAGGATACATACTAAACAAGCAGGGCTGCTCAGATTTCCAGCGATTAGGTCAGAAAATCATTCCAGCCTCGTAGATGGGGTTGAGAATGGGGTTCCCCTCTCCAACTTCCCTGGACTGTGCCCTAACAGAACTACTGCAGTTTTATGCCAAAAAACTGGCTGTCCAGGTTGCACGAGGGCCATATCCATAAACTGCAGTTCTATGAAGATGCTTTGATGTCAGTGGGCTTGAATGGGGTTTCAAGAGGCAAAATGTGCCCATCAACGCAAACCTCCAAACAAAGAGAGACAGCAATGTACTTACTCGGTATCAATTATCTTTTGCTTTAACGCAATTAAGGCAGCTACATATTCATTTAAATTCTGCAAAGAAATAAAACCACAATGGTAAATATTAAGGCATTTAGCCCCCTCCCAGCCTTCAGGTTTTATTCACCTGAATCCCAAACTGGGTACATTTTACTAACATTTAATTTGCTGCAGAGAGCAAAAGAAGCCTGGCACAAGGAAGGGAGGTGAAAAGAAACTTTTGATAGGAACAGGAATAGGAACAGAAATAGGAACAAAGCTGAGCAGAACTTTAGGCTGGAGGTTTCTGGTCATCACAAGGGTACAATCCTGGGTAAGAACTGAGCTGAGTATACGGAAGCCCACATGGCTCAGGCCTATCTAACCAAGCCTGCCGGTAGTTAAATCCAAGCCCCAGAAGCTTTCAATACTACACCAGTATTGAACACATTTGACTAATTAATTGACCCAACTATGTTCTGAACAGGAATAACCAACCACGAATGGGTGAATGACCCAGAAAGAGCGTTCCCACCATCCAGGCTCACGTCAAGCATAATATTTTTCAGTGGCATCAACTTTAGCTGCCAGTCATCAAACACGAGGCAAACGCGGATGAAAGAAATCTAGGCTGATCCCCCCGGGGAAAAGGTGCTCAGGGGGCCACCAACCCACTCCCAGGGAACACCTGGCACTGGCTTCCTACAAAGAACGCTGGGCTAGCAGGCCTTGGCTTGATCCGGTACAGCAAAGCTCGCATTTCAAGTGCAAGCACAAACCCGTGTCTTTTGAAACAGATGAGGGATGCACTTGCTCCGACACCTGCGCACGCCTGCTTGGTAAGCGTAACTCATAACCATTCTCCTCGCCTTGTTTTGGGTTCTCTCCCTACCTTCAAAGGGAGGTTACACCATATTTTTCTTAAAAGGGTACAGGCCCCTGTACCAGTATTTTCAGTGAGCTGCCCGGAGAAACAGTAAACTTTATAGAGAAGCCTTGGATCCCGGAAGCTTCAGCATGTCCAGGATCCTACCAGGCTCCTGGCGGCAGAACAGAATATCAGCCACAAAGGGGATTTTCAGTGTGGTGTGCTGCGCTCACACAGTCCCTCTAGATGGGTCTCTGAGCATGTCAAGTGAAGGCAAGTTGCCAGACGCTTGAAAGCAGCCGGATTCCTTGTCCCCCGGGCTCTCCTCAGCCCACCTGCCGGAATACCTCCTCTTCCCTCCCTCCAAGGCCAAACGTATGGCCTTGAGAAGCCACTGCCACAACTTTTCCACAGCAGCTGTGCAGGGACAGGGGAGGAGGCTGGAGCTCCGACTCCCCTCACGAGTCATAGCATTGTCTACGGCCGCAGGGGCAAGACCGAACTGTCTGGTATTGCTTGGGATGCTCTCCCAGGCATCACAAGATTGCTCTCCTACTCCACAGTTGTATACACACTAACCTGAAAGCTTAACTCAACAGAACGTACTTTGGAGTGGCAATACACAGAATTGCACTAGAATTCACAAGATTGTGCACAGAATTGGCACATATGATGGCTATTCCAATGCAGACACAAACACAAGGAAATGCTACAAAAACTTGATTATTGCAATACACTTCAATTTTTTTCTGATTAATTTTGTAGTTCCCTGAACAGTTAATGATTTCCGCAGATACCTGCAGGGAGCACAATGGTCCGTGCAGGTCACCAAGCCATGCAATTACATACTAGGTATGCCTCTCATCCTTTTACAAGGAGGTGTAACATGAGTGGGGTATCCAGAGACTAAAGAAGGAAGGCTCCTGCACCTTCCCCAGTTAGGTAGAAGAGGCAACTTCAGTTGCTCTAGCTTGTTATAGCTGGTTCCATTTGGATGCCAGGAAGCACTTCCTGCCAATCAGGACCCCGAGGGTGTGGAATGGGCTTCCACAGGAGGTCGTTGAGGCCCCATAGGTGAAGGTGTTCAAGGATAGGCTGGATGTGCACATGGTGGGCATGTCGTGAGCAGAGCCGGCTGGAGCCGGGGGTCAGACTAGATGGCCCGGGAGGCCCCTTCTGACTCGCTCTGTTTCTATGTTATGCAAGTTATTCCTCCTAAACTGCGCTTTTCTGACACAACTACTAAGGATCCAGAAACCTTGGAGTGGGCAATCGTAAAAATGACATGCAAGGGTCTCCACTCCAGTGGGACTGCCATTTTGGACTTGGTGCTGAGGAACAGCTGACCCCTCCCCACCATTCAGTGGAAGCTGCCAAAGCTATCACAGGTGATAAGCAGCTCAGAGAATTTCCTGTGGAGGACTAAAGCGACACTGTAAGAGTCCTCGGGAAGAAGCAAGGTCTTCGGGAAGTCAGAGAAAAATGGCAGCAAGCAATCACTGGTGACATCACACACATGCACACACAAACATGTTGTGGTCTTTGATGAACCAGAACCACAGGATGAAGCGTAGAGAAAAGGTGAGTTGTTCCACAGACCCGTAAACTGTGGGTGGCCACATCTCAGCTCTTTTCCCCGTGCGGCTAAAAATGTGAAGGCCTGAGGAAAAAGGCTCAGTAAAATGGAAAAGAAACTGGAGGGAAATTACTTTTCCCAGCAACCTTTGGACAACTCAGATTGCCTCTATTTTTTGCCATTTGTTTTGTCAATTCAAGCCTTCACTTCCCTATATGCTACACATGCAGCTTCTTTTACTCATTCTCCTGCAACAGCAAACAATGATATGCCAGTCAAGATCTTGAAAGTCACGACAAACAGCAACAAGAACCAATACTCGCATTTAACATGTCTGAATGAGCATGTTCTGGATGAATCCATGCTCCCCGCAGAACTTAACTTAGTCCTGTTCCCAAGTCCATCAATCGCCTATCCATACATTTGATAGTCTGCCTTACACTCCAGATGCTGTTTTATTTTCCCTGTAGCTACAAATGTGACCTCTGCTCCAACAACTAGAAGTGAAAGTAACCCAACTGCAGATAATGTGAACAAAAAAACTGTATGAAGGACAGAGGAGTGAAAACAAAACAAGACAAAACAAAACAAAACAAAACAAAACCTCCATTTGGGGTTATTCACTTAAAACTTTGCAGGACGCAATCAGAAAAGAGCACTCCATATCGGACAAACCAGTCAGGAGCTGTGAAAGAAACATTTTTTATGCCTGGGCTGGGGATCTACAAACAATTGACACAACACACTGGCTAGAAATGCTTGGCGGGACAGCAGCAGCATTATGCTATGAAAGAAGGGACAAGGTGAGCAAAGGAAGTCAGAGAGAGAGCGCTGGAACAGTGGAAGGTACAGCGGCTTACAAGTTTATCCTCATAATTTATTTTACAAATAATTTATTTATTTGTAAAATAAATAAATCCCCCAAATAAAAGTGGAGATCAAGAAAAAGACATCATCCTACTTCCTCACACTAAGGCCTGAAATTGATACACTGGGCATTTATCAGGAAATGAAAACACTGTTTAGTAAATATTTCTCTTGCACAGTAAGTGGAAAAACCGAATGAAGCCAAGCAAAGCAACCAGTTTATGAAAGTAACATTGCGGCAGCAGGTCGCAAACTTCACAGGGAGCCATGTTAGGGACAAGCAGATTGTGACAGCATTTCAATAGGCCCCTAAGCAGGCAGGATGCCAGAGCGTTGCAGAACACAGGTGCTTGGTATAGGGAACATGCAGCTCAGGCATCTGCCCAGCATATCGATCCTGAAACCAAGTCTTTTGTTCTACGGGCAGGGATGAAAGGCTCTTTCTGTATTTATTGGATTTCCAACCTGCTACATTAGCCACACAGCCCCCTTTTGTGTGCACAGCCTCCCAACGTCTTTTGCTGTTCACTTGCTTCAGATTCTTCAATCTTTTGCATATAAACTAATTAATGTTTGAGCACACGAATCAAAGAAAAAATTAACACATAAAATATTTCCAAGGCTTCTTTTAGTTCAGGCAAAGAGTCCATTTTATGAAACAAGTGGAGTTTAAAGAGCAGAATCCAAAGGGATGGCTCTTTCAAACACTAGCAAATATGATTAGCAAATCAGACTTGAATTATTCAAGGATATTTTATTTACTAGGATGGGGTGGGCTTACAGTTTAATGAATGGGGGGTTCTCTAGGGTTCATTTTGCCTGGCACAGTATTTACAGCCCATTCAGTGCATGCTAATGCAGAAATGAGCTTAGGTGGACTCCGGGAGATGGTGGAGAAGAGGACGGCCTGGAGGAATGTTGTCCATGGGGTCGCAATGGGTCAGACATGACTTTGCGACTAACAACAACAATGCAGAAACAAAACCCACCGGGTTAAGAGTAGCTTCTTCCCAGGTACGTGTGCGCAGCACTGCAGCCTTACCGTGTGTGAGATGCCATGCTACTGACGGCATTCAAAACGAGCTTTGCACTGCTACTTTAACTGCAGTGCCCATAATCATCTTCACCCTCTTACTGTAGTGCCAGATCTTCCATCTTGCCCAGTTTTCTAGAAACTGTTCCAGTTGCTGCAGCCTGAGGATGCAGACGCGATGACTGCACCAGTTCAAGCAACCACGTTATCCTCCTTTGCCCATCGTGGCTGATCCGAAGTAGCAGACACAGAGTAACGTGAGGGCTCCAGGGAGCGATGATCATATCCTGAGGGAAGGATCCCTCTTGCCCTTAAAGTGGGAGCAGTCTGATCACTTCTGGAAAAGCCCTCATCAGTTCCAGAAATAATAACTATAGTAACCATCCCCTGGGCGCTAGCTACTACCCCCTTTTTGAGCAAGGTGCTAGAGAAGGGGGTGAAAAACCAGTTGCAGATGGACGTTCCTGGAGGGACAGGAATAAGGGACAGAATCAACCTTGATCGCTTAGCTGGATTACCTTTATCAATTTATCAGAAGAGGGAGAGAAAGAGAGTGTGACCCTATTACTCTTACTTGAGTAATAGCATTGTATCAACAGCCTTATTTATTTATTTATTTATTTAGTGCATTTCTATGCCGCCCCATTGCCGAAACCTCAGGACGGCTCACATACATACATACAAAAATAATAATTCAAAATTAACAATAAATAATTCAATATTAATAAATATAAAAATAATCTGAGTCACCCTGGCCAAAAATTAAAACTAATAAAAATATTAACAATTAAATATTAACAATTAAGCCTTGCCCTATATAGACCTGGAAGACCACTCAATGTTCAGGGGAGAACCTTCTGTCTGGGTTGCATTGTAAGGAGTCACATCCAGCAGCAAGATGGCAAAGAGCCTTCTCTGCTTTTTGAAATGCATTTTTTGGTTAGACGTCATGAACCACTCCAGGGTTTTTGAGATGGGAAATGGGTTATAATAGATGAGGTGTGTGGTACAATACCTCTGCCATTTCTAATTTACTTCCTAGGAATATTTGTTTGAACTCGCTCTCAAATACAACTCCCTTCACCTTCTGTGCAATGACACAGAGACGGGCATACGGATGATGTTCACACAATCCCAGAGGGAAATAAGCCACGTGGTAAAGCTGGGTGGCTGGGATGGCTTACAAACCATCCTGAAACTCGAGGCGAGTCCTGGGATCCAACATCCTCAACCCAAACTCAGAAAGGGTAATTATGCTAATTAGACAGCTTGTGACCAGCTTACATGGGTTTCTGATCAGATCACGCAATCTCACCCATTAAGACGTTTCACTCACAGAAGTGCTGACCATTTTTCATAGAATCACAGAATCGTAGAAGGGGCCTACGACAGGGGCTGTTGCAGGACACCACGTTGCACCCTCCCACTCAGAGGGCTGCCCAGTTTCTTTCTGAATGCCCCCAGTGTGGGAGAGCCCCCCACCTCTCCAGGCAGCTGCTTCCACTGTCCTATTGCTCTGACAGTGAGCGGGGAAGCTTTTCCTGATGTCCAGCCTGAATCTGGGTTGCTGCAACTTGAACGGATTATTCCATGTCCTACATTCTGGCAAAAGCAAGAAGAGATCTTTTATGTTTAGTTTTTATTTTATTCCCCCTTCTCAGCTAGCAAAATCAGGATGCTAAGGATGCAACTGAGTGGGAATTTTTCTGAGTAGAGATGCAGAAACTTGCACTGCTAGCTTATGCATCCTTGACCCTTTACAGGAAGGTCAAGCAACATGGCATTTGGCCTACAACTCCCTCTGGCTATGCTGGCTGGGGCTGATGAGAGTTGGTCAAAACATGTGGAAGGTCCTAAGTGCTTATTTTTTTAAGGCTATCTTTATTTTCAGGGAAGGAATATCAGCAAACATAAAGGGTATATTAAAAAGCTATCAAATTACAAAACGATGCTTAGTCACATTTTACCTTGATTGTTTCTATTTATTGTTTATTTATATTATATTGTAAGCCATCCTGAAACAAATGGTTTGAATAGGATGGGATAAAAATATTCTAAATAAATAAATAAGATATATTTGCCATAATAAGGTAACACAACAATGGAGAACACCATCGCAGATCCTCTTGTGTGTAAGGCCCAACCATAAATACATACTTAGTCAACAAAACTTTCAGATCCGACCTATGCCTAGATATATAGCTTTGTACAAAAACAGTACTGCAGAATCTAGGGCAGACCATATGTACATGACAATGCCAACACAGACACTCTAAGACCATATAATAAAACTGTCCTTTTGTTCACAACAATACTGATGGTTTCTATTTTGGGCTTTTACTGTATTCCTACATTCCCAACTGACAAAACTCTAACTTTACACATATTTATTCACTTATTTACTTGGAACTAAATCCCGACCTAGGAAAGGCCATACTGAAATCCTCAGTTTAGCTCTGGAAATATGA
>JAIXND010000773.1:18409592-18431723 GCA_023646645.1 Varanus salvator macromaculatus
GCTGCGTGGCCCCGCCCCTCGGGGAGCGGCCCCGCCTTTCCCGGCATGCCTCGCCCCGCCGGGCATGCTGGGAGCTGGTCTGGCCCGGCGGCCTTTGGGTGCTTGAGCTGGTGGGGGAAGTGCCACCCTCAAGCTGGCGCATGCACTTATCGTTGTTTATCCTTGTTATTATTCATTTTTTTCAGCGAATGTAAATGGAAGCCAACAGTTAAGCTTTCAATGTGGGTTGCAACCTACACATGTGGCAGGAGGTATTTATTTAGTAGAGTTGCATCCTATTTTTTAATCTGCAGTCCCCAAAGTTGGCGTATCTAGTAAATGTCAGTGATAAGCCCTACACACTGCAAACCCAGACGGAGGTGAGAGTTTAACTGTGACCGGAGCACTCCACTGGTACTCTTTTGCACGGAAGCAGTGGATTTTTGTTGGCTTTATTTATTTAAACATTTATATGCCGTGCTTTGCATGGCTTCAGCACAGCTTACAAAAATATAAATATAAATAACAAGATAATACAAATCTCAATAAAAACAATCAATAAACAATGCATAATACAATAAGTAATAAAATAAATGAAATAAATCAAAAGCAACTGTTAAAAACCATTAAAATACTGGTTTTTAAAGTACTGTTTAAATAAAGAGTTTTTTTGCTATATGATCCTATGGACTTCGGATACATCCTGAGAAGGCATAGGTCATTGGACAAAGCTGTCATGCTAGGGGAAGTTGAAGGTAGAAGAAAAAGAGGAAGACCAGCTATGAGATGGATCAGTCCTCAAGAAGTCACAGCCTTGGCTTTCCAAATGCTGCGCAGCGGTGTCAAGGAGTGAACATTCTGGAGGATGTTCTTTTACAGGGTTGCCATAACTTGGAGATGACGCCACGTAACAGCAAGCCAAGGGAGTGATTCCTCATCTGCCTGCATAGGGAAAGAAACCTGCCCTCTGCTGCAGAACTGCTAGAGTTGGGATGCTTGGCCCCCACTAAGGACTCTTGGGGCCACGGCGTCCTTGGCAATGGGTGGATTTTGTCCCGCCACCTTTTTTTTGGCAGGGGTGCTTTTTCACACCCTGTGCAAAGGAATGGAGAAAGTAATTTAATTCCTTGGGTGTGCTGGAAAGTGGAGGAAAGAGGCATCAGAGAGAAAAACAGATAGTGAGGGGAGTGTGAGTAAGGAAACAAGGGAAGGGAAGGAAGGAAAGAGAGCAAGAGAAAGACCAGCCAGAGAAATGGAAGGGAGCGATAAGGAAAGAGAAAATACAGGAGGAAGGAAAGAAGACGAACCAGAGAGAGTGAAGGAAATGGAGGAGAGGAAGCAGAATCAGAGAAACTGAAAGGAGAACAAGAAAGGTCAGAGAGAGAGAGAGAAGAGAAGCCAGAGAGAAATAAGGAAAGGGAGGAAGGAACCAGAGAGAAAGGAAGGAGCCTTGTCTGTGGTTTTTGCCTTCTCCAGTATGGCTGCCACTTTCTGGTGATGCGCACAAATCTTTTTTGAAATGCCAAATGTCCTCAGAGACCAAAAAAAAAAAACTGTACACGCCTGGTTTGAGGTGCCAGAGTATTTGAAAACTTGACGTGACCATCTCAAATTTAGTAATGAGGAGCACAGACTTACACAAATTTCAGCAAGTGGTGATAGGGCCTTACTTGCAGCTGTTCAATAAAGGTTTGTAATTCCAGATAACATCTGCAGATGGCAGCAAAGATTATCCAGCAAAGATTCCTACTTCAGCCCAGGACTGCAGTAATAAATGTTGAACTAGCACAGTGCGGATTATTGAGAGACTAATATTATTGAGAAATAAGAAGGATTGAGAAGCCAAATAGCAATAACATGAAAATTTTAAAAAGGAGAAAAATGAGAGAAGCCAAATAGAGGATATTTAAATCAAAGGTTCCCCTGTTGTTTCCTTACATATTTAAAGCATCAAAGGAATTTCTACCTAATAGCCCATATTCTGTGGGGTTTGCTTTATTCTACTTATTTATTGTAAGCCATCCCAAGACATTCTGTAGGGGATGGGATAGAAAAGCTTTTAACAAACAAACATTCAATCCATGCCATTTTGTCTCATTTCATGACAGATACTGACTACACCTTTACCAGTTTAATGTTAATTACTTGCAATTCTCTATTTTAAGGCAGTACAATTGTGGAGATTTAATTGAAAAAATGTGTTCCTCTATTTAGAATAAAATGGAAGAAAGTAAGGTGATAAAAGGAACGTTAACAACTGACAGATCTTTTGTCTTACAGCAATAATATAGTAATTGCATAAAGGATTTTTTTAAAGGAAATTTAAAAGAAGGAAATGGAAAGAGATTATAACAAGACTGAACGAACAGGACTGATTAGATTATGAACCTGTGGGCAGCATCTGTCGATTACAGATTCTGTGTGTGTGTGTGTGTGTGTGAGAGAGAGAGAGAGAGAGGGGGGGGGGAGAGAGAGAGAGAGAGAGAGAGATAATAAAGAAGTGATTGCAGTACATTAAGAAATGTAGGAAGAATAAATTCAACTATACCAGTATTGTGGGTAAAGAGAAACCAGTTCAAAAAAGCAATCCAGTATTGTGATCAGATCATTACTCCCTGAACTAAAGTTCAAGCCATGTTAAGATGGAAAGCAGAATCAGAAGGCAGGAAAAAGAGGAGATGTGAGGAGGGACAATGACTTCACTCATCTTTGCCCTGACTGAAGAAATGTGCATTCAGGTCAAGACAAGGGAACAACAGCCAGGTTTAATGACAATTATTTGGCTTTGGAACTGTCATGGAGCTGACAAGAGGAGAAGCAGAACAATTGAAGATTGTGCAGTGGAACAGTGAGCACAATGCTTTACAATTCAACCTATGTGTGAGCAGAACATTGCCTCAAGCGTCCCATACAATCATAATTTCTTTAAAAAAAGTGAAAGGAGTTACTGAAGAGGAGTGGGGTGGTCAGGAGAGAGGAAAGCTAAATAATTAGGGCTTAGAAAAGAGGTTGCCTCAGATTAGAAAGAGTATGAACAAGCCCAAGTACATGCCAACATCATCAAATAGCAGCGTCACGAAAATTTCTTTTAGGAAAATTAAGTTTTGCTGAAACAAGGAAAATAATGAGGAAATACAAACCCGGACAAAGCTCATGCAAATTCATGATAAGGCAGACACGAGAAATTTGAGAAGCAAATTGCTACGGGCATGAAACCAGCCAGCAAACATTTCTGTCAATACACCAGACCCTGGAGATCAGTCTGACAATTTAGAAAGGATCGTGGTATTTGCTGGTAGATCTATTAGCCACCATGGCAGAATGGAACCCGAATGCCGGACATTATGGGCATAGAGAGAGAGAGACAGAGGCGGCCATTGCCTGTTTACGCTTCTTGGGAATTTCCCAAGGCATCTTCTTGCCAAAAGGATGCTGGACTTCTGCCCAATTCTGGAGGGACTCTTCTTAGACCGTTTTGTGTAGTTGTCATCATAATAAGAATACTATCTGAACCATGTCCCTGCTGGGAAATTATGCATCTCACATAATTAAACCGCACATGTCCATCTTGAATCCATCAAACCTGTAATTTGGTAATTTCTCATGAATGATACAAAACAGTTTTCTCAAGCCCTGAACTATGCCTGATGGTCATGACCAGGGCAAATGCTCTTACTCCTTCGGGACGTTCCATAAATAAAACATCTTCTGCAGGAGATTTTGAAAAGCGTGCTTTACCCTCTCTGTGGTTCCATGACATTGGCGTAATGCTACGAAGCACCACGGGGCGGCTGGTTGACCATTGACCACAGACCTGTACAGAGGTGCCACAGCATCTTGGTTTTCAATTTGTGAGGAGGAAATAAAAACTCAGATCTGTGGGAAAGATCAACCGTTTGAACCTCTGCTGCTTTATTGTCCGATGCCCCGGTACCTGCAGTCACTAATGATAATGCATTACTGGGCAGAGGTAAACTTCACTGCAAGTTTTCAAGACATGTACAGGCAATAGTTCCATTTGCAGTGTATTGACATTTCAAGTGGAGTAAATTCCAAAAGCTTAAACACACCTCCAGGTCTGCTTCAGCATGTGAATGTGTCTGATGGATGAAACATTCGGGAATTCTGGTTTGAGAATTACACTCAGCCTTGCTCTGTGGGACTCAGATGGGCCCGTTCAGAAGCAAACGGGCGCCGTTGTTTCCGCTCTGCACAGGCTCCAGCCCTCCGGCAGTTTCTCAGTCTAGCTAATAATGCCATCTTCTTAAGGCAACAACAGCGACCTGGCTTGGAGAGGTGGTGCTTTGTGGGAAAGAGATACGGGTTGATTTTATAACACAGAGGCACATCTCAGCAACTCTTTTCTGCCAGGATTTAGCTGATTTTTCCCAACAGCGGGGTGCTCCCTCCCTCTGTGGTGTGTGGACATGCTTCTCAAGAGCATCTGCATTTCCGGCCAACCCGCACCGCGCCACTGCTGTTTTCGATGTCAACCAGCGCTGCCTGCCCCAAAGATGCAAGCGCTGGATGTGCTTCGTCTGCATTGCATCGTGCGAGGCATAAAAACACTTCTCAAAAGACAGGCTTTAAAAATACATCTAACTGTGAGGATGAGTTCACTGCTCGCAAAATGGGGCTAAGGATCTCGCCCTCTCTATCCTTTTTGATGGCAGCTTAGCAACTTAGCTTTCGAACACTGGTGTGCTTTGTTTATCTAAAGCTTAGGGCCATGAGGGGCGGGGGCTAGTGAATGCTATTCCGGACTCTCACACCTTTCCCTCCCCACTTCAGCCTCTCCTTGACTATGTCCAAGAGCACAGTTGGAACCCCTACCCAGAAATGTGCCTTGAGGAAGCTCGCGTGGCATGCTGTTCTTCTAAAGTAACGCACGCAAAGTCGTTTTCCTTATTCATCTGCATACCTGCAGCGTTTCAGATAAAAACACAGAGGAAAGGGACCTTGATCCAAGAAACTTACGGTGCAGTCCTGCTGTCCCCACGGCTGACGCTCATTGGTCTTTGAACTCTGTGACTCACAGACATCCAGTGCAAGGACTCCTCAAGGTTTTTCCTTTTCCTGCAAAAGGACACATGCAGGAGGTTACAGCTGTCAAGGCAAACCAAAGTGGAAAGCAAAGCTCTTGGAAGCCTCTCTGGATTGACACTCATGGGTGGGACATGCTGCATTTTAACGGCAGATACCCCCCTGGGTGGTGCCTGGGTGTATCAGGCCATTTGGACTGCATAAGCGTGCACTTGCACAAGTATGACGTTTCCCCCAAAAAGCACATATTTAAGGTCCCCCCCCCCCATTTTTTAAAGGAAAAAAAGTTGATGAGCCAGTGACAACCACTCTGATGTGCTTCCTGGCCACTTTGAAGCGATGATCAGCTAAATTGTAGACCAGCTTTTGCTAACCCTGAAAAAGGAAGGGAGGGGTGTAAGGGGGACAGAAAAGCCGCAGCGAGTGCAAAAGGGCTCTCGGTGCCATGGACACCAAGCTCGTTCCAGTCACTCCGAGGTGCTTGCGAGCTGAGCAAAAGAGGCACGCGTCTTGCTGCTCTTGCCAAGCGGCTCGCTCTCCTCTTCTCAGTACCCCAGTAGAGTAGTTTGCCCCGGTTCAGACAATAAGCTACACTGTAGATACAACCCCTAGAACAAACCATGGCTCATCGGGGCCAATGGCCTCATGCCAGCCAGCTCTCCTGCAGAACACGATCTGGGCTTCTCACTCGCAATGGGTTGTCGTGCTGCGTGAACCCAGTCAATGCCTGTGTGAACCCAATCAGTTCCGTAACCACTTTCTCTTAAGCATGCGCTAAATGAACTACCACCTTCTCTTCAGCAATATGTAGGGAAGGACTTCCACAAATCATCTTCGAGCCCTCCTTTGTTAAAAAACAGATGTAGTGGAATTGATTCCTTTCTCGCCTGGCGCAGAGTAGTTTATTTATCAGCGTATTCCCTTTGGCAAGCCTTCCACGAATGATGTCACCAGCGGAGAGCTGGTGCTGAGCAAAAATTGGCACTGTTAGCTGGTTTTCTTTAATCTGAGATTAATGGCAACCCTGGATCTGTACATGTTTCAAGGCACATGAAAGTCGAGTCTTTGTTATGCACATTTGTAATTTAGGCATGGCATCCCGTGTGTTTTTCTTGGTTTTAGAGCATCCAAGAGGTTGCCCTTGACTATAACAAAATACCATCCATAATCAAAGCTACACAAGCGGAAAGAAAGGAAGAAATGACAGCTATGGGGAACACTTTGCTGTTGGAAGGAACGCACATCAGGATTGACACTTGCGAAGCTGCAGCCAGAGAAACTCCTAAGAAGATTTCACATTTATAGAGCGCTCTTTGAGCCTCTTTGGGACTCTTACCAACAACCCTGGAAGGCGATCCATCTGATTTCCCCCAAATGGCAAACTCGGGATCAAGAAAAGGTGTTTCCTAAGTTTGCTTAGCAGGAAATGGCTGGAGTGGGGACTGGTTGCCTTAAGCATCAATCACACTGGGATGAGCTATAGTCTGGGCAGGAAATAGATCTGAGAAAGCTGAGAAATTCTCGCTTTACAACCTTTGGCAGTTTCAGAGAACACTTCGTCCTATAGGAGAGAGAAACTTGCGGCGGGTAAGGCTATTAGCAGCCATTTGTCCAGATGGCTGTTTGTCCGCGATGGGACCCCCGAGGGCCATGGCCCCAAAGTAGCCCTCCCAGAGTCCCAACTGGCCAATGCGGGGACTCCCAGAAGGCTGTGGCCCTCTTCTGAAGGTCCTCATGGGCTCGCTCAAGGCTTCTGGTGGCCTGGCCTGGACTAAGCAAGCCGTTTGTCTGAACCATGTAGCACAGCTGCCCTTTTAAGCAATGCAGGCCCACTTCCTGTCGCTCACCGTTGCCACATGAGGGGTCGCTTCCCCACTCAGCTCCTGCCTGCTAAGCCTGGGGGTCCCTTCCCTTTCCGTGCATGGCCATCAGGCAGCGAGCCCTGGCCAGGAGCAATGCAGGAAGTCCTGGCTCCGGCGTCTGTCCCACTGCCCTCTCCTTCGGGTATCCCACCAAGGGAGAGCAGAAGAGGGGATGGGGAGGGCAGTCAGTGGGGAGCACCAGGTGCCTGCTTCAACCACTAGGCTGCACTGCTCTTCTGCACTGGCTGGGTGAGCTTCTGATGGCTGCAGCAGGCTCTGCTTTTGTACCTGCCTCCAAGCACCTGGTAGGCATGTCATGTGTGGAGCCGGCTAGAGCCGGGGGTCAGACTAGATGGCCTGGGAGACCCCTTCTGACTCGCTCTGGTTCTGTGTTTCAAAGTGACCGCTTCGGCAGCTGCAAGGGCCTTCTCTGCTCGTCTGAATCCCAGAGGCCTGCCTGCTGCGGCGGTGGAGGGCTGGTCGGATCCAGCCGCTGCAGGCTGCTACAAAGAGATGGCAGTGGTGGGTGGGAAGCAGCCGCTCTATGCTCTTGTTTCCCACATCACACACTGCGTCCCTGGCCCCCAGTGGGTTTGTGTGGGCAGCATGTGGGGGCCCTCCTTGGCTCCCCCCACGCTCCTGCCCAGGCCATGGGGGGGGGGCAGCGGGACTGCTGGCAAGTCCTGCTCTCCTATCCTGGCAGGGGCACGGCAGTGGGAAGTGGGGGCTGACGGATGACGGCCGCACACAGGACCATGTGGGCAGCCGCTGACGGCTGTCATCTCGAGCTCCTTTCTGGCCGCTCCGTCCAGGGACTCCTGTGAGCTTCCGGGCTTTGTGTGTTTTCTGGTTTGGACAACACCGCAAGCCCTGGGGGGCTGACTAAACTAACAAGCCAGCTCTATTCTTTTTGGCATCAGGTGAAGACCTTTTAGCAATTCATTGTTTTATCCTTGTTTTGATCATTATGTATTGGATGCAGTGTGTTGTTGTTGGTATGGGTTGTTTTGCTCTTTGGCTTTTTGTCCTTTGTAAGCTGTCCAAAGACTTTTAGTAATGGGGCGGCATAGAAAAACTTTAAATAAAATAAGTAAAAATGTAAGTAAGTAAATAAATAAATAAATAAGCACAGGCAGCTTGGGGTGGTTTAATCCTCCCCCCACCCCCCCAGATGTACAAACCACCTGGAGAAGCAGAAGAGGTTCAAATGACACACGGCACCCTTCCGCAGTGGCTTCACGTGTCGCTGGATCCTGTCCGTGTTGGGCTCTCCACGTAGAAGACACGGCTGGAGATACCATGTCGATCTAGCTTTGGTCTCCCCCCAGGGAACATTTCTCCCAACGCGCCTCTGCCAAAGGTCCCCTTTGCTTCCGAGGCTAGCAAGGGGAGCACAGCATCTTTGGCTCACCTGCCGCTGCAGCTTCTCCAGAAGGGAGCAATCTGCGTAAGAGGCACCCGCTGGGTTCACTTAAATGGCAAGATGGAAAAATAATTAATTAAATAAGGTTGATATGGGACAACTTCTCAAATTCTAATTTTAATGTTGAAGCTATGCAAGTAGGGACCTTTGGTCTTCTTGTCAATCTTGGCACCACACTGAAATTTCAAAGGATTCTGTATTTTGCAAGACTATGACCTGCAAATGACATCTTCTGCAAAGGTGAAGCATCTCTCAGTGCCGTGGACGTGGACGCAAGCAAACAAAGGACAGTTGAGTCAGAGGGACTAAACAATGTGAAATCTGAGAACGTGCCCTAAACCAGGATGAAGACTTGAGTGCGCTTATCTTTTTGTCCCATAGAGTTAAGAAAGAGACCAGCATGACACGTAGCTTAAATTGCCAGTATGGACTCAAATCCCACAACTGGACTGTTTTTTGATTGTATACCTCCTTCCCTACCTCTTTCTAGGGTTAAAAAAATCAGTAGTTTGCCATTGGCAAACCCTTGGTCTCTCTCCCCATCTCCCTCTTCCTTCCTTCCTTCCTTCCTTCCTTCCTTCCTTCCTTCCTTCCTTCCTTCCTTCCTTCCTTCCTGGCCTGCTGGCTTGCTTTCTCCCCCAATTTAAGAATGTGGATTGCACAGGCAATCTCAGGGGAAAACGTAGCCTATAAAGCAATGAATTTCTCTGTCAATTAGAAAATACCCAGGAAAAAAAAACATTTATCCTTATAAACACCCCTTCAGCATATACAAGGCTCAGTTGGAATGATCTTGCCAGTAGTAAAATGCATGAGAAACTTTCATTTCAGGCAGAGTCCTTACAGCAAAGCACTTCCATTTAAATTCAAGGACATCAGGCTGAGTAAATGTTGAACCTGACAGCCTGTGATAATGCCAGAGCACTGCTATTTTCTTTAATCTGGCTTTTTGCATGTCTCTCTCTCTCTCTCTCTCTCTCTCTCTCTCTCTCTCTCTCTCTCTCTCTCACTCTGTGTGTGTGTGTGTGTGTCTTCATGGACATATAGCATGGATCAAGGTGTTAGGAGGAGATGCCATCCACATGTCAGGAGGTGGGGATGTTGCAAAGCCAAGGTGGGGATTGGCTCCCCATGTCCAAAACATGCCACCCTTTCCCACTGACTCCAGAGAAAGTGATGACTTGGTTTTTAAACAGCGTGAGCTTCCATTGTTCTGCCAGAGATCAGTAAAAGTCCATTTCAAAATGGAAATGTTCTGAGGACAGCGATTGTTTAGGAAAGTTCATTCTGCCTCATTATTGTTTTTGAGGTGTTGCTCCTTCTCCCGAGAAAATTCCCATTCTCTCTCCCTTGACTTTCCTTGCGAGCGACCAGGTGAGAAGGCTCAGTTTGCAGGAGAGATGCTGCCACGTTAGCCATCACCTCTGTTGCAAGCCCTCCTTGTTCACGCGAACCAGGTGCGGTCATCCCTACATTCCCCATGCTGTTCTGACATTTATTTCAGGTGCTGATTCGCTGGCTTGTGTTTGTATAATTCTTTGCAGAAATTAATTGCCATTTCGTGCCCTTCCTGAAGGAATGCCTGCCATATTACACCAAGTTTTGTATCAACTACACTGGCTACCAGAGGAAGTTGGAGCCGAATTGAAATGGCTTGTGCTTTCATAGAAAGCCCCCAAATGGCTTGGGAACCTGAAGGATCACTTCTCCTGTATGTTAAGCTCACGTGTGCAGGTCCTTCTTAAGGAGCTCTTCCGTCTTGCATGAAACAGGCCAAATCGTTTGAAGAAACGCAAACCAGCAAAATTATTAATACAGCACAGAAGGCTGGGCACATCACATGTGTATGACTGAGTGCCTTGGAACAGCTCAAGGCACAATTAGAACAATGCTTTTATAGTCTTCCTCATCCCCTGACAACTTTCTCATTGTCACCGTCCCTTCCTGAAGCTGGGAATTGTCCTCCATTCACACCTAATATAAGGACGACCCTTTCAAGATGCAGCTCCAACACTCATCCCTGGCCTGGTTCGTTCTTGTTCTCTCTTATCTAGGAGCTACACACGCCCAAGTTTTCTCTTTCACCCTGCATTTGTATGAGCAAAGGAAGCACCATCTTCTCCAACAGTCCCATCCCACAGGGGGGTGGTGTCTAGGAGCTGGGCCTTCTCGGTAGAACAGTTGCTGAATACAACCTGCAATCGAGCTGCGTCCCTGAAAGCTCACAGGTCGGGGGCCCATTGGGATCTCCGGCCAGTCATTCCCAAGTCCCTCTAGCAGTGGGAACTTCCCGTCATGGTAAGCCTTTTCTCGGGAAGCAAGCTGAGATGAGAGGAAGTCCACAAAAGCTCACAGAATGAAGGTGGCACAACTGGAACCCTTTGTCTGTGTCTCAAGCAGTGGTGCAACCGAGGACTTCCACATGTGGCATGGAAGAGTGGAAGAGGGGTGCGGCTTGCACAGCGTTCTGCATGAGGCTCGATTCCTGGAGAGTGTTGTGTGGATACGGGCTGCACTCGCCATGGACCTGGACCCATGGAGGCATGGGAGAGGACCAGGGTCCAGGAGCCAAGCCCAGGGAATCCGATGGATCCCCATTCCCTGGCACATCCCTAATGGAGGCACTTGGGAATGGAGCAGATTGGATTGGTCTCATGCTTGTTGGTGGCAGCTCGTCCCAGCGGGCCCTGCGGCATCAGACCTCCTCCCTCTGATGGGGTTGCCTGCTGAGGCCACCGCTGCCCTCAACTGCCTGTCCCAAAGCCTGTCCTGCCGGGAGACGTACGCCGCTCACAACAGAAGTTTGCAGCTTGGTTTGCAGGATTTGCTCTGCTCTGCTCTGCTCTGCCTGTGTTATTGATGATGCTGTGTGCCCAACTTGGGAACTTTGAGAAAAGAATGAGCATATTTTTATGGATTCAGCCTTGGAAGTGGCCTGATTAATTTTGCTGACTCTGCCTTCTCCTCTGATGAATGTTTCTACACTTTCTCCTCTTTTGAACGATAATAACAATCAGCAATGTTTGGAGTGGAGGCCTGCCAATCGCCCAGAGAACATCTTGTGCAATTGAGGCTGCAGTGGGCCAGAATCGCAAAGCAGGTGCAGGGCAGACGGTTCTCTCTAGGTCATTCCAGATGGCTTGATTAACTAAGCCAAGGCCCACCCTATGGAAGGCTAGAAATGCTACTCATCTCAACACATAAGGTGAGGACTGCTCCTTTCCCCCTAGCGGCATGGTGTTTTGCTTACATTCCAATTAGCTGGCTTCCCTGGAACCTTCCCAGGAGATACAGGAGGGAAAAGGACCGCATGTCAATCAAGAAGGGGAGCCGGCTGGAGCCGGAGGTCAGACTAGATGGCCCGGGAGACCCCTTCTGACTCACTCTGTTTCTATGCATCAACACCAGGAGAGACATATTTCCATAGGTCAGCCATTTTTGCTTCCAAAGCAGTAACCCTGCTAATTGAAAATGCAATCCTTTGACTAAAAGTGATTTTGGCAATTCAAGTTGGCCAGGCAGAGCATTTCCTGCGTAATTCCCAGGCCGGGGCATCCGAAGGAGTGCCTCATCCCATATGTGTCTACTCAGTCCCTTAAATAATCATCAGAGGCCCTTCTCAAGAAGCCTTTTCCTTGTAGCCACCCTTCCTATTTCCCAAGACAATTCCTTTTTTTTTTTTTTTTTTAATTGCTGGATTAAATTGCTGGATTGTTGTATCATTGGTCAAATTTAATATTGCTCTTATTGTATATTTTATAATCTTGTAACCCACCCAGGGAGCCTTCTTGGCTAATGAGGTGGGATAAAAACCCAGCAAATAAATAATTGATTTGGAGGGATGAGCTAAGGCTCTAGAAAATAGGATCAGAAATTCTCAGGGCTGGACTGGTCCCTAGTGTGCCGAAAATCCCAGGAGCGTGTGTGTTTAGGAATGAGACCCCTTTGAAGGCATGGAAGGGAAAGGTGGTCCATGCTGTGCCATTCCCTGTGCCTGGAAGCCATTACGAGCCTTAGGCTTGGGATGCTCTGATGGAAACTTCAGGAGCTTGGCCTTCAGTGGTCAAGTCATTGATGAGAACCACCCTGCTTTGCAGAAATATTCGGCCACCCGTTTTGACTTTTCCGCATTTTACTGACTTCGCTGCCACTCAACAGATGCAACATACCCGACACTGTGAAAGTTAAGTAAACCAAAATGAGCCGGGACTCGTTGGTCGTCTAAGTGTCAGCCCCTAACACAACATGCCTTTGGCAGGCATTAGAGCCACGTGAATTTCTTTGGGAAGGATCTGGATAGTAAGTGTCTGTGCATCTTGTGCATCTAGATCCTGCAGAGTCTGTCCCAGGTTGGATGAGGAATGTTGGCGAACAGCAGCTTTCAACTTTCAACCAATTCGAGGACCAGGCTTTGACTAGGCCGTTTCAAAGCATCAGCTTCTCGTCCGAGTCCTTTGAAAACTGAAATGAGTTTTCCTCTAGAATTGTCCTGACCAGCTTCCCAGGCCCTGTCCAGCAAAGGCATCCCCAAAGCAAGGCCGTGTCGCCATCATGTTTCACCGTGGGAATGGTGCTCTCAGGGCAGTGAGCACTGTTGGCTTGCACCCTACTTAACGCCCTGCGGTACGGCCCAAAAGTTCCAGTGCGGTGCCATCAGACCAAAGAAACTTCTCCTACTGTTCTGTCTCACACGTGCTGTTTTGCAAGCCCCAAGCAGGCTTTAGTACGGCTTTGTTCCAGCAGAGGCTCTCTTCGCACCCCTCTTCCATGAAGCCCAGCTGGACAGATAAGCTTCCCATGGACAGTTTCTCCCATCTCAGCTGTGGATCTTTCCAACACCTTCAGAGTCACAACTGGCCTCTTGATTGATTCTTTGTCTAACGCCCTCCTTATCCATCCACCGAGTTGTGCAGGACAGGCTTCTCCAGGCAAAGTCAGGTCTAAGCCACGTTCTTTCTGTTTTGTGGCAAGGAATTTGACGGTACTCTGAGATCTCATAATCTGAGATCTCTCTCTCTCTCTCTTTTTTTTTTTGAGAACCAGTCCTGATTGGTTCTCAAAAAACATCTTTATTCCAAACATCTTAGAACATCTTTATTCCAAAGTTGTGTTGATGGTTCCTTGATCTTCAAGATGCTATTTGTTTAGGTAAGTTCTCCAAAAAACTCCGGAAGCTTCCAACTCTGGTCATGTAGCACTCAAGGTTTAAGAACAGGCGCTTTGCTACGCGAGAAGTTTCAGAGCTTGCTTTATTGAGCCGTCTGTTTTCATGGCAGACGGAAAAGCATGTCCTTTACTTGTGTTTCCTCCTCTGAAGTTTCTCTGCCTTCCTTTATATTCTATGAATCAACCACAAGGTGGCGCTCTGGTAAAGGCTCAGTATAGCAGATTGGTGGTGTTTCATGAGCTTTTGTTCTGTTCTGAGACTTGGAATTTAGTGCCTGGTTTTCTTACAAAAATGTCTGGAAAACACGGAAGCGCCCCAGGAGAACCATTGCATTGTGAAAAGTCCTGCACACTTCTGTGAGTGTCGTAAAAGCTTTGTGTACAGGAGCTTCCACTGAGGGGTTTAACCCTTTGCTATTTTGGGGTTTCTTCACTTTTCATTGTCAGAGGAGAAATGCATTTCTCAGCTGCGTGTGTGTGCGTATATGCACAAAAATGCCTCTGGATATATTTCTTTGTGTATATTCTGTTAATGAACTACAAAGTCGCACTTTGGTATCACTGCAGGATGGTGGGATTCTGCATCTGCAGTGGGGCTTTCGTTCCGGTTTCAATTTGAAGAGCAGACCTTCCTCTCTCCAAAAATAGCCACGAAAACGGCTCAGAAACATGTGAGGGGCCCCACAAACGAGGGATCTCAAGGGCACAATAAATACCTCGAGCGGAGAAAACGCCGTGAGCAGCAGATCTGCACTCAGCTGCACTATAACCGTTAGCCTTTAATCCGTTGCAGAGAAGTGTGGCCACATAACGTGCTGGCGGGAAGGCAGCTCAAGGAAAGGCAAGATGTATCTCCTCGTTTGCCACGTTCTCTGATTTCGTCCTTGCTGTTCTGATGCAAGCAGCAGCAAACCTCGAAAACCCTCCTGTGGGGCTTGTTCTCTTGCCAGAACAAGGAGGCTGTGCCTGAAAGGACGTTTTGGAGGTGTGCTGTGGTTCTGTTCTGCACATTGCCAAAATGGCCCGGTCTCTCTGTGGCATCGGCCGACCGGCTCTCATGCCGACGCACGGCCTGAAACTTACCTAACGAAGCAAGAACCAAACTATAGCAGGTTTGGCCACAAACCAGCTCTCGCCCAACCTGCAAGCCTTACAAAAGTATGAGCGTGTCTTGCGTCCAAGCCTATTCCAAAGATTATGGCGGACGTATTCAAATAGATGAGAGCTACAAGAGTAAGAAATGTAGCTCTTTGAAGTGGAAAGCTGGAGATTGCCTAGTTGTTGAAGACTGGAAAAACAAGCCTGCTGGGTAGGCAACAATGGTGAAGTTAACTAATTATATCAACAGAAGACCGGTTAAAGAATTTGCTCAAAGATGGAAGGCTTATTATGAGCAATTTAAATAATTGTTAAAGAAAATATAATTTTTCCAAACATCTGTGATTACCGTTCTAAACCAAAGCAATGCTATAATTTATAACTAACTTTAGACTGGATAAATTTCTGATTGAGACTTGAATGATTTGGATGGGAAGGTGGCTGGCAGATGCTTTTGTTTATTGTGTTAAGATGAGGATGTTGCCAAATTTCTGGAGTGACCCTTGACACCTTTCCTTCCTATATACCTTCTTCTTTTTATTGTACTTTCTGTATGACCCAGCTTTATGTTCCTGACTCTTCCCTCCCTCTTCTGCGTGCCCCACACCGCCAAGAAGATTAATGACATTTGTGGAAGCAACATCATAGAAGTGGGTATTAAGGGATCTCAAAAAGGTAATGGATTGATTTTTAATAACCCACTGTATTTTCCTCCTGCTGCGAAATGGATTGTCCACAGCTGAATTTATGAGTCTGACTGTATAATAAAAAGCCTTGATTGAAATAAATAAATTACAGGCATTTCATTTATTGCGAGGAAAAGAATAACATCTGAGCTCTGTGCCTGAAAGTTTTTTTTTTTCTCTCTTCATGGCCAAAGCTCTAAAGTTAAGAGGTGACAGCTGCAATTCACCACATTCTGCTGAAGTAAGAGCTTTTTGCAGGATGCCTTGTTGTAAAAGGATATTTTTCTTGAAGCAAAAGAGTATCCTGTCCAAAACAAATAGTGAGTTGGCAATCGTTGGAGTTTTGTATGTGTTGCAGAAAAGCAGAACCCTGATGCACAGTTGTGTGTGTGTGTGTTTATAGGTCCCCAGTATAATCTTCTTTTTGACCCTGCATTTCAGGCAGCTCTTGAATTCTCAGGCCGAAACCCGGGCAGCGACAGTATCCCAGGGAGGAGAGGGCGAGGTCCCCTGGATTTCTCCCCCCTGTCCATCACCTGTCCTGCCCACCTGCCGTTGTGTGATGTGTGGCGTGGTGAATCCCTGCTCATTTCGGAAGGGGCAAGGGAAACAGCCACCTCATCTCCCGTTGCGCCGAGGTGCAGATCTCTGGGCTGAGCCTGGCCCAGCGGGATTTAGGAATGCAGTCCCAAATCCCCGAGGCATCTTCCGGGGCAGGGAAGCATTCCATATACCCCGGGACATTCTCCTGGCTTAGCCAGATGCAAAGGCACGCGGAGCTGTGAAGAGGAGGGCGTTGGGGTGGGTGCGGCTTGACCGGTGGGGCTCAGACATCCGCCCCTCCTGGAATTCCTCCGTCTCAAGTGTCGCCCAACAACAGCCCTGCCTCTCCTTAGCATCCTCAGATCCCAGTTGTTTCTGATGGCATGCATCCTGCTCATGCTGCCCCTCTTTGAAGGGCCTGGGGAAGATGGGATGTGGGGGCAGGAGCCAGCTTCAGCTTCAGCGCTAGTGCTGGAAAAAAGCTTAGACTGAGACAATTGACTTATTCATGTCCTTATTTCAGTCCTTCAGATCCTGCCCTTCAGCAGGAAAAACCGACGAAGGAAACATGCAAGGAAAGCAGCAACACATCATGACCACCACCAGCTCTCCAGAATAGCAGCTCGGAGGAACCCTCCAAAAGGACCAGGGGTGGTAGGAGGCCCTTCAAAGTGATGCAGCTCCCCCTGGTGGCCTGATGGAGAACGCAGCCTGGCTTACCCGGCTGGTAAGTGCAGGATTCGCATCGGTGCCTGCAAGATCGGGGCCCGCGCCATCCTGACAGACCAGGGAGCTCTGTAGAAGGCACCCCTTCCTGCTCCTCACGACCACTGCTTCGTGGGGGCAGTTTTGCTTTGTGTCCTCGGCTTGGTGTTTGTCCCCTTTCCTGCAACATCTTCGCCTGTATCTTGGTTCTCACCCATTCCTGACTTGGCCTTTGGTCCTGGGTTGTCTTGGCCAGGCGTCCCACCCTTGCTTGTTCACGGCCCAGCCTGTGCCTTGGCTCCTACCACGTCCTGCCAAGAATCTGAGCCTTGCCTTGGCTCTCCATGGTTCTCCTGGTCCCTGGAGAATTCATGGCTCTCCTTCTGCCTCCCTGGTCTAGGATGCCTGCCGCTTCTGTCCCAGTGCTGGTGGAACCCATGGATAAGAAATATGCCACCTTTGACAATAGAAAGCCATACAGTTCCCTTGCTTCTTGTTCTGCCTCGCTTGGGGAAAGAACTCACCCCTCTTCCCATCTGCAGACTCTGCTGAGGAGCTCTGATGAGACCTGAGGCTTTATAGGGCTGGGAGAATTCTCATTGGCCACATGGTGTCACCTGACAAGACGGCAAGGAAGCTACCACTCTCTCCATCCAGTCTCGGTGGCACCAACACGGGGAAGGGCAAACCTCCAGGATGCGGCTCCAAGGGATTCTGGAAAATGGAACCTGGTCTTGGGTCTGGGAATTGTGCTGCCTTGTGTTAATGACCCTAAATACTCAGCAGCCTCCATAA
The DNA here is from genome assembly GCA_023646645.1 of Varanus salvator macromaculatus. Taxonomy (NCBI): domain Eukaryota; kingdom Metazoa; phylum Chordata; class Lepidosauria; order Squamata; family Varanidae; genus Varanus; species Varanus salvator. The sequence continues at coordinate 18,426,893 of JAIXND010000773.1, forward strand.
TGACGACGTGTGAAATGCCTCCTTGCTCACTCAAGACTTGGCCGATGGGTGAATAGTTAGCTAATTCCACATATGGTTGTTTACTTTTCTTCCTAATGCAATTGTAATTGCTTTATTCTCCAGGGCTTCAGAAACATTGGAGAGCAGCTTGCCAGATCTTAGGGCTTGAACTGGAGTTTGGGGACTTGAGCCTCCTTCTCAGGATCTCCTGGGAAGGAATAAAAAGTCAGGGGTTAAGTCAGGAGGAGGTGTGGTGTCTTTCTAACTAGCTTGAGAATTTCTGCGCTTTGGTCTGCCCGTTTGCTGTGTCCACCAGATGCCATCCTTGGGACCCCAAGCACAGCCGGCATCGTCATTCTTCTGTTCAGATAAGGGCATCTTCTCCCTCAACTGCACATTGTTTCCTCACCCCACCCCACCCCACCCCACCCCACCCTCTGCCTCCGTCTCCTCCTCCTCTGCAAGCTGCTGGCCACAGCCGTGGTGGTGAGGAGCATCCAGGGGCTCAACCCAGGGCCAGGCCTTGAGGGTCCAAGTTGTGGCTGTGCCACCGGCAATTGCTCTGCACCCTTGTTCTCCACGTTGCTATAAATCGCTTGCTCGAAGAGGAAAGCCCCAGTGAGGAAGGAGGCAGGGACATCTCCGGCTGCGCCTTCTCACCACCACTGCTGTCAGGGCCACAGTAAGAGGGGGGCGAGACAGCAGGTTGCAAAGGTGAAAGGAGGAGGAGAAGAGAGGTGAGGGGCTCCCTGGGCCTCTGGTGCAGCCTGGCCCTTGGCTGGTGCTCGGGATGCCTACACTTGATGTCCTGATGGACTCTTTTCTGTGGGGATTCATAGAACAGCAGGGCTGGAAGGATGCAAGGAGGCTATCACGTCTAGCTCCCAGCTGGTGCAGGACACCAAGTCACAGTGGTGGGGTCCTTGCTGGCTGCAGCCACGGGGACAATGAAACGGAGCTTCATCTTTCCGCACCATGCGTGCTGCATGTGTGGCGAGGCACCGAACGGGCCACGCTTCTGATTACCTTTCCCACGGTTGCTTGCGCAGCGGCTAATCTCCCCGTGCCACTTCCAGTGTGGATTGGGCCACAGGCAGATGCATATAGAAGATATGTTTATACATCTGTGCGTCTTTCTCTTAATGCATAGTTTCACCCTAAAGATTGTGAGTCAGCAAGTCCCAGTTCCGAAACCTCCTAGTTTACATGGGCTTATCGCAACTTTCTCAAGGTTACCGCAATATGAGGGCAACAAGATTGGCCTACCTTACAAACCTTGCGCACTGTTGTGAATCCTCCACCACCCGATTGTGATTGTTCTGTTCTTACACCCCAAGGGACGCACAACATGTGCAGGAATGTGTGAGCCTTGGGGAAGCTCCAGGAGAACAATAGAACTTATGGAATTTAGCTCTTCTGCTCTGAACTAGAAAGTAGTTGAATCCAAAGGGGTAGATGCTCCAAGGCTGACGCTGATACTTAATTTTTGCTCCTGCACTAAAAATAACACCAAACGGACTGTGCATGAAATGACAGGGCAGAATTTCTGTCTGGCGGTGACCTGGAATCCGATTTCGGCTCGAACAGTTGCAGGGGCGGGTGAGCGGTGATGGCAGTGGCCCACGACAGAAAAAGCATCGCCTCCTCGTGGGTGGCTGTCACGTGGTTGCAACCGGAATCCACATCCCTGCAGGACGCATCAAACATGTGTCCACCGTGGATCTCCAGGCATTCCCCGCTCCTCCACACAGCCCAAGGGTGCAGTGCAGGGTGGTTGGACAGGCAGCCCGAACGTCTCGCAGGGCGAAAAGAGCTCTGTGCGTCTGGGTGGGCTGTCTAAAGATACAAGCTCCAGGGCTAAAGCTCCCATCGCACCTAAGCCCCAGCCTACGAAGAAACCGCTCGCTGCCGCCAAGCGGTGGTGAGAAACATGGTTGCCAGTCCACGGAAGTCATTCCTGAATACGGAATCTACCTTCTAGACCAAACGGATGGCACTGACTGGCGAACAGAAGGAATAATTATTTATTTATTTATTTATTTATTTATTTATTTATTTGGGAAACTTGCATGCCGCCCCATTCTCATAAGCCTCGGGGCGGCTTCCATCAAATAAATAACAATACAAAAATATAAAATTGGACACATCCAGGCAATAAATAAAGCCAATCAATAGATTAACAATGAATTAAAATAACGTTGAAAGATTAGGAAAGCAGGTCATTTCTCTGTATTGCTGTGATGCTTCTGGAGGGTTGGCGGGATCGCGTCTCTCTTCCAGGCGGCTCTGAGAGCTGATGGAGCGGCTCGTGGGAGGCGGTTGCCCTGCCGAGTCAAGAGCTGCCGTTCATAGGGAACTGGAGAAAGAGACTGGTGTGGGGTGGCGTTTTCCAGCTAGACCTGCTCTGTTCATCCCAGAGATATCCTCAAAATAGCATCCCTGCCAGCTTAGTAGGCCTAATATAGGAAACGAGGCCATCCAACTGTGGGGTTCCTCCTATCCCCATGAGCAAACCCTATCAGCATGGAGGGCAAGTGGGCCATTTCACACAGTGGGGTGGCCCTGTTCTTCCGTGTCTCTGTGCGGTGCCATAAAAAGGCCGACACCAGTCTTGGAACTGGCATTCTCTGTTCACCTGCTTTATATGGAGAACCTGGATGGCGTCATTGCAGGCTGGTTGTAGTGCGTTGCTTTCTATGTTGCCCTTTGCAGTTTTCAACTGGTGACAAGTGAAAAGCAAATACAAATAATACAATAAGATAAGATAAAATAAAATAAAATAAAATAAAATAAAATAAAATGCCATTACAGGGGCAGTCTGTCCAGGAGGGGAACCTGCAAGTTCAGGCAAAATCCTGCATGGAAACCTGCCAGGGTTGCTTCTGGGTTGTGTGTGTGTGTGTGTGTGCGTGTATGTGTGGGATGGTGTAACATGGTGTCCTGCAACAGCAGGGGGCTGGACTCGATGGCCTTCATGGCCCCTTCCAGCTCTTCTATTCTATGATTCAATGAGAGAGAGTGTGTGTGTGGGAGCTAAAGCTTATTATGGGGTGCCCACACCCAAGTTCCTCATTCTTTCCTAAGCAATTTTCCAACATCGGCAGAGGGAGCTGTGCTTGACAGGAGCCTTTTTCCAGAGGAAACTTCAGTCCAGGTGTCGTCCAGCAGCACCGTGGAATAGGCCCTCTTCCAGAAGGGTGGGGATTTCATTTGGGGTGCTTTATTTCTTTATTAAAAACAACAAGCACTCATTTATTATCGCAATGGTTTGATTAGAAGGAATACTTGCAGGTTTCCTCGGCCATGAAGACAGAGTTAGCCTAAAACTTCTTTTGGGGTGCAGAGGGGTATATAAATCTTGGATCCAGTTAGGTTTGCTGCTTAAGTTTGCCTTCCAACCTTTGTGCAAACATGGGAGAAAGTATTCTCTGCTACATAAGAGAACACAAGCCCTTTGCAACAGTGCCAGCCCCAAAACCTTTTCATTAAAGAACCCAAATGTCTCTTCCATGCTAGGACCAGTGCTCCCATCTTGCTCTACCGTTCACACACTAGTTCCTGCCCTCCTCTCCTCTCTCTCTCTCTCTCTCTCTCTCTCTCTCTCTCTCTCTCTGCTCCCATGTTGGCCCCAGTGGCACAAAAAAGGACAGGATGCACCCCCCAGAAAGGAAGCGAAAGAAGCTTCTTTTGCATAAATGCACAGATCAATTTATATGTGTGGATGCATGTTTAGAAGAGCGGCAATGCTCTGAATAGTGGGGAAGACTAGCCGGGTCGTCAGAGTGCCTCTCCTGACTGCATCCTGGGTGCTAACCTTTGATGAGCAACTTCAAGTCCCCTGCTCCCCTGCCTAATTTGGCTTCGTTAACTTCCAAGGAGACTCGGGCTGGGCAGCTCATCTTCCAGTGCAAGACCATCCCCAGTGTGAGGTCTCTGCAGATAGCAAAATGAGACACGCAAAAACCTTCCTTCACAGCCTGTGGAAACCTGTCTCCATAAATCAAGCCCGGTTCCTCCTCACATCCTGACAACCGCAAAATATTTTGACTCCTTGAATGCAAAGAATTTAGACTCCTGGTAATGGATAATATTTTATCTCTGTGTTTGGAGAGAAGTTCGCTCAGGAGGGACAATAAGATGAGTGAGCGTACGCTTTCCACTATCCCTCCACAGCTCAGCCATCGGCATTTGTATTATGCAATGCCAACTTTTCCGAAAGTTAATAACCAGGGACAGGACCTGAAGTGACCACAAAAGGATGAGAACGACAGAATTCCTCAGCTGCAGAACGGTTTGTGTTGCCAGACAGTGACACGTGGGCCGGATGAGTCAGAGAGGTTGATAGGAATGAGCTCAGGATTCAACTACTGGGGGATAAGGGCGGGCCTTTGCTTTGGAGTTCTTTCCAAGCATTTCCAACACGCACTGTTTTGAACTTCTCCAAAAGTACACCAGGTAATGCGCACCCTATGAAGCTTGGCCTGCCATCCAGCAGGAGTAAGCTTTGAAAAACCGTCTGTTCGATACCGCAGAAGAAGGTGCAAAAGCATGAATTATTGCTTTTTAAAGATGTGAACGTGGTGATAGTCAAAGACACTGCATGTTATAACTGGTGTCCTTCCTGCGAACAGCCTGGGAGAACTTGGCTGGAAGAGCGCAAGGTGCTTAGGGTTACTTCAGAGCCTTCTTTATGGATCTTTCTGAGGATTCGTCACATGATGGGGTTCTTGCTGCAGCAAGTGTGTTTCTAAAGCAAAGGAAAAGGAGAAGGAAAATCTCAGAGCAGAAGAAGAAGAAGAAGAAGAAGAAGAAGAAGAAGAAGAAGAAGAAG
>JAIXND010000773.1:18431733-18445099 GCA_023646645.1 Varanus salvator macromaculatus
GAAGAAGAAGAAGAAGAAGAAGAAGAAGAAGAAGAAGAAGAAGAAGAGCAGCCTTTAGAGCTGCAGAGGGCAAGGAGTTGAGGGACAAACAATCAGTTCTAGCTTTGCATAAATTATTCTGCCTTTTAATTTTTAAAAAATAATTTATTGTTTCTTCTACTTATAGGGACAAGGAGAGTGCCGAAGCTGCCCCCTGACCAGGGACAATCCTATTCATTGAGTCCTCTGGCTTCTGACATTTTACTAGGCATTGCCCATGTGATTTCAAGAGTGTATTTGCAATCATAAGGGCTAGAAACTTGCTTTTTTGAAGGATGGGAGTTTCAGAAAGGTAAATCCTACAGCCAGTACCTACTTTAGCTTCCCCTCTCCCCTTGCATCAGCATCAGGAGAAACTGATGATTACTAGGCCTTCATAATTACAAAACAACCCACCCCTCCTCAAAGGAAGAACTTATCCAATATGGATAATGTGAGAAATTCCCAGGTAGTCTGAAAACAAATTCTTCAAACCTTGTTCATATAGTCTTGAGGTTTGATGTAATGTTTGGAGATGCTTGGGGATTTGTGTGTTTTTAATAGAGACATCCAAATCCATTCTTAAAATCCTTGGCAAACCGATTCATGCAAACACAGGCTTTGCATTAGACTAATGGGAATTGCCTTGCCAACCCATCTGCTCAGTAAGTGCTCCTTAAAGCAGATTGGTCTTGTGTGGATTCTGAAAATCAGTCTCAGGAGCTCCCTCGCGCTAATTACAAGCAAACAAGACCACAAAGTGTCTCGTTTTCCGTAGATCCACCAGCTGCTAACTGGATAAATTCTACTTTAAAATTTGTCCCTGCTCCTTCATAAGGCTGCTTGCTATTTCGTTCTGTTCTCATTGTAATTGTGTGGTTAGCAAGGCTGTTTTTCCTTCCCTTCCTGAGAAGCAAATGAAAGAAATTCACTCGCATGACGGATAGTGCAGGGTTTACCCAAGGATATTACTGGTTAGGGGGATGAATGGAGTTTACCCCATTTATTTTGGACTTTATGGATGCGTCGAAAAGACGCCCTATTTTTATTTGTGTCTTCTTGGCAAAAGGCGATTGGAAAAAATGATTCCTTGGAACATGCTCGAATTCTGGCAAAAGGACTATGTACGTGCCTATTTAATCTCCTGTGAGGATGTTTTGGTAAAATGCAGTAAATGTGTCCAGAAATGGATGGAATTTGACAAGGAAGCATTAATATCAGAAGCGAGATTAGAAGGCTTCAATATGTCCAACCCAGTGAGTGATGAGACATGACAGAAACGAGTTAATTAAAAAATTTATTCAGTTTCAGGTAGCATAAATATTCAGATTCCCATTCGGATTAACAGCACCAAAAAATCTTAGGTCAGCCCCAACCGTCTAATCCAGAAATGAAAAATTCTGCAGCAAGAAAAGTCAAATGCCTGGGTGACCTGGGTGCATTTTGTGAATAATACATATTTGCATTTGCCCCCATATTTTGCACAAACTGTTCTGATTTTACTAGTTAGGACGGGTGGATGTGGAACTGTGGAAGCCCCATTACAAACAGTGGAGATATTTTTCAGCAGTTCCTCTGATACCTAAGTATCTGACAGATACGATCCACATATCTTTAAGGGCTCAGTCCTACCCATTAGACAGAGAAAGGTATACATCTCCCTAGCTGGGAGTTGCAGGCCTTTTTTCCAATGAAACATGCATATGTATGTATGCACCGTACATGTTTCTTTACAGCAATGAGGACTAGAAACTTGCTCTGTTTAATGAAAGCTGAGATTCTCAAAAATCTGTCTTCAGTGCTCAATACTACATATATTTCTATCCTGCTGTGGAATTGCAGAACATAAAATCCCCCAATATTAGTATTCTGTGCAGTTTCTAAATTTGCAAGACACTTTCCAGTTGCCCTGAATAGCTATTAGGATACAAAAAAGCAAAGAGGGGGGGAATCATAGGTTAATTAATGCTACTACGGCTCTGGAAACTAACATGGTAGTACCTTATGTCTAAATGCAAACAACGTAGTTTTGGTATAATCAGCCATTTAAGTAACACTGAGAGCAGAACACTCTTTATACTTAACAGTAAAGCATAAAATAAGGACGCTGAAATGAAGATTGCCCATTTGAAAACGACATATATGAAGGCTCTTAAGGGCACCCTAAGGCTTCCTGCCACCTCACACGCGTTCGTGAAAAGCTAGAGATCTATTTGAAGCAGTTTAGGTCTACATACTAGCAAAGGTGCCTCACATACATTCCAATTGCTAAGATCAGTTACAGAATTTATCTCCACGGGGATTCATGAATTCTCCCACTAGCACAGTTGGGACGAAGGATAAATTTGCTGCAAGAGGTCCCGGTGAAACAGCAGGGAAATGGGCAAGATCGGAGACCGGCGGAACAAATTTTGCCAGGTGCAATCCACCGGGGAATCCTGCTCCACTCCCATGGAAATATTCCTGGGCTCCCGCCCACATCAGCCCGGCTCCCGCAAGAGCTGGAGGATGGTGCTCGGAGTCCTTGTTCAGCAGTAGAGGGTGAAGTGAAAAGAGCCAAGATCCTCTCTCAGGATCGAGAAATATCTCCATTGCCGATTTCAGAGGTTCGTGTTGCAGGCAACCGTCCAACATCTTCCCAGAGGAAGACGTGGATGTCCCTTGGATGAATTCTCCCCGGAAATATTCAGATGTCGGGGAGAGAAGAATTGTCCCCCGTTCCTTAAGAAACCTCTTTCCTCCACTCCTCTTAGCTGGAATACCTGCCTGAAGAGCACGGTGTGGGTCACATCAGCACCCGGAAAACGGTTTGAGATACCTCATCCATCCAAGATACTTCTGTATCTCCCTGGCTGAAGAGGTGTGCGCTCGGAGCAAATTGTCATCATTCTTCTATTCACTGGGCACTGCCCTGAGGCAGGAGGTGCAGCTCTTTCTGCCTTCAAAGCTGCCTCGCGTGTTTCAGAGCCGATTCTCACAAATTTGAATTGATGCAAGATTTGCAACACCGCGTCCCATAGAAACTGTGATTGCAAACCCCATGTTGCGGGACCAAGTGGCACCAGTTGAAGTAATCCAGACAGAAAGCATCTGAAAGAATAAACAATAAACAAAAATAATAAATAAATAAATATTCAGGTAATATTGCATTTGTTGCATCGTTAATTTAGACGCTAATGTGATTGATATATTTTGAAGAATATGTATTTGTATTTCAATTGTATTTATGTTTTGTTTAAAAAATAAAAAAGGGGGAAAAGAGGCGTATACCGTATTTTTCGCTCTATAAGACGCGCCTGACCATAAGACGCACCTAGTTTTTAGAGGAGGAAAACAAGAAAAAAAATATTCTGACTCAAATGGGCACATCATCACAGGCACATTCCCCATCACTTCCCCATGGGCTGCACATCTGGCAGACTTACTGCATGCACAAATTCGCTCTACAAGACGCACAGACATTTCCCCTCACTTTTGAGGGGGGAAAAAGTGCATCTTATACAGCAAAAAATACAGTATATTACTTTGAACTGCAGATGCTTCCACAGAAAGCAGCTTGGCTACTGTGGGATCCCAGCGTGGCTCTTGATGCATTTTTATTAATTTTCAAATTGATATGCCACGGAAGAGTCCAACAGGGCTCTCTAAATGTTAAGCATCATTAAAATACATTAACCACAATGAACTAATTAATACAATTACAAGTATGGGGGAGGGAGGAAACCTTCCGAAGCAGAGTTCACTCCTATAACCAGGTGTTAAAAATGTGGTCCCAGAATGTCTGCGAGAGAAGACCGTTTTCACCTGGTGCTGAAAGGAACGCCGTGCCGGCACCAGGCGGGCCTCTTTAGGAAGTCCCTTCCAAGGCTGAGGGACAGCCACTGAGAAGGCCCTGCTTCTAATGCACTTCTGCTATGCAGTCTTAGGCACTTGCGTTCTCATAGCAATGTATTTTTAGGTGCAAGGGCAAAAGGAGCACTTCAAATAATGGGATGGAGGAAAAGGAACGTGAGGGCTAATCCTTTTGACGGGATCCTCCAGCTCTTTTGCCCAGGAGCTGCTGATTATTAACTAATTAATTAATTTAAAACTTTTGTATACCATTCCATCGCAGACATCTTGGGATGGTTCACAATAACAAACAATAAAATAAAATGAAAATTAAAGTCAAGGTAGTACACCATCTAATATTAAATGTAAAACCACGGATTAAGGTAAATTAGCAATTAAATTGGTGGGAGAATAAAAAGGGTTTTGCCTGGCGCCAAAAGGAAAGAAGCGTTGGCGCCAGGCGAACTTCTCTGGGGAGTGAGTTCCACAATTTGGGTGCCACCACCGAGAAGGCCCTCCTCTGGGTAGTCACCCTCCAGATCTCCTTCAAGGAGGGCTCCCAGAGCAGGACCTCCACCTCAGATCTCAAGGGACGGGCTGGCACATAGGGAAGGAGGCGCTCCTTCCGGGTTGGCCTTGCTCCCAAGCAACACAGCCATGAAGGCCAGGACTAGATGGGAAACAGCTCCCTGAGCCCCACTCTTTCTCTCTGCCTGCCTCTCCAGTAACTCAGAACATGCGTGGGCCCCAGCAGTGCGGAGAGGAGTCTCTCTGCCCCCGAACACGGCAGCTGAAAGGGGAGCAGGGCATGCCCTTTGCCGCACCAGCTGCTACCAGGGAAAAGAGGGGATGCCAGCCAACCTGGAAAGGCAGAGGCTGCCCTCCACGGGCCCTCTGGGGGGGAGGGCCCAACGGTCACTTGCTGGTGCTGGGCAGCCAGCTTCAGCCAGAGCAGGAGGCCTGAGGAGGACGGAGCACTCGTCCCTGGCCCCTGCCTTGCTGGCCACCCCGACGCTGGCTAGGAGGAGGCTTCAGCAGCCACTGCAGGAACGGGGTGCGGTGGCCGAGGTGGATGGACAGGTCCGCCTTTCCTTCCCTCATCCCCAAGGCTCCAGAAACTGAAACTTCTCTGGAGGGGAGCTGGCTTAAGCGGGGCAGGATGCTCACCCTGGAGGGGTGCAAGGAGCATCTAGCCAGACCCACATGCCCAGAGATGCTCTCCTTCCAGGCCCGGACGATTCCTGCTCCTTTCGCTCAGCAGAGAGTGCATGGCTGTCTCCACACTGCACCACAAAGGCGCAGTGGCTCGCTCAGGGCCAGGACACAGTGCCTGCCTCCCCGACGCCAACCAGGGTCTCCATCGGCAGCTCAGCTCGTCCGTTCAACCAGCCCTCGGGAGTCCCACCCTTGCCGGCAACAGATGCCACCGGGAGGAAGCGCAGAACTGAATCAGGGCGTACCTTTCTTTGCAGGGGGAGAGCAGAAGTTGGTGCTGCAGGCTTGAGAGGCCGGGGGCTTCTGGTGCAAGAGGCATCCGGCGGCCAACCTCCCGCTGGCCAGGCACTGGACTGACCTCACCTGCATGCCACCTCCACAGGTTGCCGTGCACTGTAAGCGAGAAAGGAGGTAAGGAAAGACTCTACCATACAGTCCCTAGGATGAGAGCAGTTCAAAAACACCCATGTGTAAACAGAGTAGTCAAATGCCACACTGCAGCCTCTCCTGGCTTCAGCAATGCCTCTTCAATAAGGGGACCCATGCAATGTTCCAGTATTCCAGCAATATGCCCATTCGCTTGCGTCTTATATATGTCAAATGGACCATAAAGATTTTTCTTCAGCAACCCAGTTCTAGGGATGCAAACACCGGCTTTGGTGGAACTTATCCCCAGGTATGGGTAGATAAGACTGCAGGTTTAGTGTGTTTCCACTGTTCCCACAAATGTCTATATGATTTCTTTACCCAGCATCTAGAAAAACCCAACAAATGCCACATCTGGGGTCTTCTTAGACCCCACGCTGAATTCTAAAATTAGGGAATATTAAATGTCCCACCCTGCAACTTTGGTTTGCTTTCTTTCCGTCTGCACAGAGATAGCCTAGCTGCAGTTATCCATGCTCTGGTAACTTCTCATCTGGATTATTTCAGTGTGGGATGCATTGCCAACTAGAAACTAAACTTCAGCTAGTTGGAAATAGGATGGCAAGAGCGTAAATGAGGACTGGACAATACTATCACAAGATGCCAGTACTTCATCTCCACTGGCAGCCAGTCCATGTCCAGGCCAACTCAAGGAAACTGAGCTGTAATTAACATTCAAGCCCTACATGGCTTAGGGCTGAGTTACCTTAAAGATGCTTTCCTCCCTTATGTATTTCTTTACATTTAGTTTCTATTCTGCCTAGCAGCTGAAGCTCTCTGGGTACCTCACAAATGCTGTCAGAAAAACCCGATAAAAGATACATAAAATAAAAAGCTCGTTGAAGTGTATAATCCAAAATTTAAAATCACATTTTAAAATCAAGTTAAAATAGATATAAAATAATAACTTAGAAGAAGGAAAATCTTCAGCCCTGAAGCAACTAGCAAAAGAGGCTTGAATGCCCTGTGGCAGAGAGCGCCTTGATCTGGTGCCGGAATGGTAGAAAGGTTGGCACCAGGCTCCCTCCGGAAGCCCCACCCGGGGAAGCGGGGTGGCCGGAAAATGAGAAGGCAGCCTTTTCCAGTTGGCACTCCAGACTCATCAGAAGGCTGCCTTATTTCCCATCTGCGGTCCCGTCAGGACCTGGTTTTCCCAGGCAGTTTGGTCTTCCAGTTTCTGATGTTTTACATCTGCTACAGTACTTTAGATCTTAGTGAGTGCTAAGTTTCGTGTTGGCTTTTATGTCTATTTTACACTGTAGTTTTCAACTTTTATAGGGTATTTCCAGGTTCCCATTATTGTGAATCACCCAAGCAGCGTCAGCTCCTTGGCAGTGTAGAAATGCAAGAAACAAACAAGAAAAATGGGTTCGTTTTAGGCCAATTCTTCAAATGAAAGGCGATAATAAACACGGGAAGTCACTAAAGCATCAGATGGTGAAACGGGCAGCCGGTCCAGGAATAAACGTCCACGGGCATCAGTCCACGGCAGTTTTATAATCCTCTCCAGCGGGAAGTGGCTCACGGTGTGAAAGCACTTACAGCCAGGGCGGCCCTAGCGACGTATCCACATGTAATCTAAAACTGTGCTAAGTGCGGGGAACTTCTTGGCTATGATGACAAGAACACAGAGACGCTTCCCAGATAATTGCTGGCTATTAAATGAACTGCGGCCAATTTAACTTGGAGTAGGGCTGCCGCATTCCCGCCCCAAGCCTTTGAAGCGATCTCCCAGAAACTTCACTTAAGAAATCGGAGACTTGAAGGAGCTGTGACCGTCTTTTAACAAGTGCAGAAACAGTAGGAGACTTTTGTAGTGTAGCTCGTGAACGGCACTACACTTTCTCATTCCGAAGTGTCTGATGAAGCTTTTTCTTTTCCTCCAAAATGGTGGGCCAGCTGTTACGGGTGATGCACAAGGAAGAGGAGTTGAGTGTTCGAGGACCTGCTTCTGAGTCTTTTTGCAATGTTGCAAAGAATTTCTCCATCTCTCCCATACCAGGGAAGCAGGATGGTGGAGATGGAGAGGCATCGGACTAGGAAGTTCATGGCAGAGCTGAAATATAGCTGGGGACCAGGTAAAAGAAGCCTTAATAAGCTATAAAGATGATTGCTGAACTTTTGGGGGCTTCCACTGCCTGTGTGCGAGAAATCTGGTTTCTGGGTAGGCATTGCGTGATTTCCTCAGCTTGGTCTCCTGGACTCTGGCCCACTTTCCCTCTGCCTGAAGTGTGTCTGAGCGTAGGCCTGGGTGTCCAGCGAGAACCGAGTCCAGGCAAGTGCACAGAGCTGCCTTGGAGTACATGCTGCCCATATCGCCTGCAAAGCCAGCTGAGTTTTGCTTCCACTCACGTGGCCTGCAGGCTGTGCGCACTTTGTGCAAGGAATTGCACACTTTGCAGAGTGGTGCGAAGAATCGTGGACTTCGTGCCAAGAGTCACGTGCTTGGCATACTTTGTGCAAAGAAGCTGCCAGCCTTCGCAAGCACTGGCTGCTGGATCTAGGCTGGGCTGGACCCCTGGCCACGGCCGAGTGCCGGAGGAAAGCGCAGCGAGCGCGAGGGAGCTGGATTTCAGCGTGATCCTGGCACCCCTCGCCCGCACCTCTCCCAGCCGGCTCTCTCCACCGATCGCATCTGGCAGCGATGGCCCATGCCAGCATTATAAAGTCAGGGCAAGAGCAAAACCTGGTGGACCCACGTTGGCCAGAAATGCAACGTGACTTCAAAGTCGCTCGCTTCTTACCTGTGACCAGGAAGAGGTGACCCAGCTGGCCTGATTCAGAGGTGAATACGCAGGGCGCCTGGGGCACAGGTCGAGCACGCAGTCCTTCTGCAGGGCTGCATTTGGCTGCTGCAGGTGAGAACACCTCTTGGGAGCAAGTTCTTTGTACTTTCCTGACGCGTATTTCTCTGCGCAGTTGAGCATTCGCCTCTGCAGTCCTTTTCCGCACGTCGCAGAGCACTGGAAAAAGAAGGGAATCGGCCGCATTCCTTCGTTTACTTTGTCTCCACTCTGTTCTGGTGGTCAAAGATGCTCTCCAGGTGGTTCACAAAATTTAAATGCTACACACTCACGATAATACGACACGATATAAAATCTTTAAAATGCAACATTCAAAGGCAATTCAGAGCAGTTACTTAATGCGCTGCCCATTGTGTGCTGCCAAATGTCAAGGTGCAGAAACAGCCTAAGCTGGTGCTGGAATGATGGCGGTCTTGGTGCCAGGTGGACCTCAGTGCAAGGCACTGGGCATTCAAATCAGGGCCACCCCCAAGAAGGACCTCCCTTTGGTTGCCAACTTCTGTGGTTCCCTCAGAGGAAGCCCCAGAGGTGGATTGTCATGTCCTGGTAGGTTCCTGCTGGGGGAGGCCCTCCGGCAGGTACGGAAGTCCTGAATGCTCCAGGCTTTATAAACCAGCACCTTGAATCAGGTGTGGAGACGTCAGGCAGGCAGCGCAGGTAGGCCAGAACTGGTGCTTGTGTACTCTGATCCCTGTTTGCAATCTGGCTACTGAAGTCAGGCTATCGCTGGCCAGATCAAGAGACAACTGGGCCTCCAGGAAAAGCTGGTAGAAGGCCTTCCATGCCACTCAACCTCGAGTGGTGAAGGTGACTCCAGGAGAGATGCCAGGCGAGGAACTAGCTCCTTCGAGGGCCACGTAACCCCGCTCAGAATAGTTCCATCTGGGCAGAGGAGCCACCCACTGAAAACAGCTCAGGTTTGTCCGAACTGAGCTTCCATTTGCTGCTTCTTATTGACTCCAGTATCACGGCCAGGCGCTATTCTAGCCCAACCAAGGTCTCACCTGATGAACCCAAGAAGGAAAAGCCAAGCTGTGGGTTATCAGCATCCCAATGGCAACCAAGTCCAACACTTCAGGCGACCCTGCTTGATGGTTTCACCTCAATGTTAAATAGCATGGTGGATAAACCAACTCCAGGGATCCAAGGACCAGCTTCTGCAGCTGGCCGTGCCCAAATCCGAGTGGAGCTGCTGCAGTGCCGGCCCTACCACTCCCACCCAACTCAGACAATTGTCCCAGGGTTGGTGTTGAAAGTCAGCAAGAGATCAGAGAGAATCGACCGTCTCTCTCCTGACATAGGATGACCAAGGATGTTTCCACACCCAACCCAGGGGATCTGGGTAATCCGTCTTGTACAAGACCTTCTGGAGCTGGTTGGCATGGCCATCATGTAATCTGCAGTCCCCTTCCACGGGGATCTTCTGCAGCTTCCCTGGGACACAATACCTTTGGCACGGTTCTGGTTTTGCTCCTACTTCTCTGTAAGTGGCATTAGAGTGGTTGCCTACAAGCCACTGCATTCCATTGTATTAGCCGTTAGTGTATTTATTCCTCACCATCCGACATGGGTAGGCACCTCCAAACGTTTTGGACTGCAAGTCCCATAATCCCTACCACAAGCTTGTGGGCCCATCTTTGCCATTTCTGAAGGATATAATTTGCACTTTGGGCTTTTGCTGTGTGCAAAGTGTGGGCCACTCTTGGGTGGACAACAGGAACTTGGCTACAACAGCATTTCCAGAAGTACTGCCGCCATTTTGAATTCCAGGAGCAGTTTCTCTTGGTTGCAGAAAACCCAAGATAGAAAGGATATTTTAATCTGGCGCTTTCTCTGTATTTCAGTCAATCACTTTGTGCAACAGAGAATGCATGTTACTAGTTTTCCCCAAGCACTGGCCATGCTGGGGATTATGGGAGTTGCCGTCCAACCAATCCGGAAGGCATCAAGTGGGGGAAAGTTTGCGTATACCCTTTTCAGTGCTACGGACAAATTCGATGCTGTGATTCTGTTTAAAACCAATTTTGCAGCGAATAAAAAGGCAGCCCAGCAGTCTAGTTCCTCACCTCAGTCCACGCAGTCACCAGCCACTGTAGCTTTTTGTGCTTATGGCACCGTTGCTGGAGGCAGGCCTCTTGCATCTGCGGTTTCTGTCCTGCAGCGCAGGCGAGATCGGGCAGAACCGGAGCCCAGGGGGAAGGGCTGGTGCGTTTGCAAACGACCGCTCTTTTTCGCCAGCCTTTTCCGCAGGTCCTCGAGCACTGAGAAAGTGAGTGAAAAAGGCCCAGACGTTTAGAGGCTGCTGCTTTCCGGAAGCGGAATGAAAAATAAAAGAAATATGTTGCCAGGACCTGCATTTTTATACGCACATTTAGCAGTGCATTATTTTAATTTGATAACATACCCTCAAATAATTGTTAGAAGTAAGTGTTAGAAAAATACTGCTACAGGCTTTTCCAGGATTCAGGAGGACTCCAGATTAAGAACATAAGAGGAGCCCTTCTGGGTGAGTCCAAAGGTCCACTGAGCCTAGCATACTGTCTTCAACAGTGGACAGCTTAAATGAAGGTAAACAAACACAGTTTGAAGAGAGCTTCCATCCCACATGGCCTCCACCACACCCAACTGGTATTGAGTTGTCCAAATAGGAAAACAGTCTGCAGTGTTTAGCATTTGTTGCTTATCCTTAGGCCAATTCTGCTGTAGCTTTCTCAGTCCAAAAGTTTGCAATGCATCGCTTAAAGATGCTAGAGAATTCAGGACTTGGCACGGCTAAGAGCACACTGGAGAGGGGGAAGATCCACTCCACCACGCGAGGAATCGAAGGGAGGGTTTACCTTTCAGGTGTATTGTACCTTAGCTTTGCTTTGATGCCGGGGAGCTGCAGAGATCACATCAAATACTGTTGCCATTGATGCTTCTGCAGGTGAACGTGGACCGACAGATATCATGTGTGCAATGGCCGGCATGATGGGAGCTGAAGTCCTGCACATCAGGGTGGGCGGACCCCAGGGGAAGAACAACTGACCTACCCATTCAGAAATAAGCTGTGGCGTAACGTTTCCTGTACCATGTCGCTTGGGGGAGCGTGTGTGAGCGTGACAACCCTTCATAAAGAGAACGAGGACGGCAGGGCCGGACCCCTTCACCTGGCATGCTGGTTTTCGGTGAATCGGGGAGGCGACAAGGTGGCCTTTGCTGATGTTTGGAGATAATCCAGTCCCAGCCTCGAACCAATCTCTGTACGGCAGAATGCCTGGTCTCATCCCCTTAGCTAGTGGTGCATCGGGGACCATGTGGATTTCTCTGCACCCATCAGGCAAAGGCCGAACACCAGGTAGAACTGTTCCCACAGTAGATGCTGAGGCAAATTAACTGAGAGCACCCAGAGAGCCACAAGCAAAGCTTGCATTGCACCGCTGCTTTGCCTCGTTCGTGGAATTTACACAATAACATCCTCAACCTGTAACGCTCCCTCCTTTCTAGTCACTTCCTATTTTTCCTTCGTAGGGAAAAACCGATTCAGACGCGAAAGGCAGAATCGCTGAATAAAGTGCTTTGACCGGTCGTGTTAGGAGCATTTTGCCAGGAAGCATCTGGCAAGAACAGCTCCCATGTTTGAAGCATTTCATTTACCTCGGACCAAGGACCGGCATTCCAGGTGGGTGGGCAGCTCTGGGTGTTGCAGAGCTCCCTGGTGACTGGGGCAGGAAGCCGACAGAGAGAGTCCGAAACCTGTTCTGGTTTGTACTGGATTCTCTGCGTGCAGCGAACAGAGCGGTGCTTCTCTCCTACTCCACATGTCAAGCTGCATTCACTCCAGTTGCCAACAGACCAACTGCGGGGGGAAAATTGCAGGCATTATCTGTGTGCAGAGGTTACTGCTTCATCAGGCCAAAGAAAAAGGGATCTGATTTCCTTGCAATCATTGCATTCATACCTCGCTTTTCCTGCAAAATGCTCAGTCTGTCTTATTAATTCGGGCAATTGTCCCTGAAGAAGTCCACTGGAAGCAGCAAAACACTGAGCTATCAGGTACAGTCTCTGAAATTGTATAACGCAACTTATACCTGATACAAGTTAGTTGCAGAGGATGAAGGAAGGAGAAAAAAAGCAAACTGGAAGCACTGCACATATTGGGGATACGGAAAGACACCGTTTTCCTCATCCAACAACTGTTGAATTCAGAAGTATGTTTGATAAAACTAAGATATGCAAATAGGTCCAGTCCGGACTTAGCCAAACCTAAAGTAGACCCCGTAAAATTGTTAGGACTTAGGCGAGAACTAATACTGATTTCAATGCGTCACCTCCAAGCATGGCCAAGTCTGGGCCAGGCTCAATTCTTCTCTCTTTCTGGGTTGTGAACAGGCAACGGAAACCACCAAGCAGCACATTGCAGATATTGAAAGACAAAGCGATCTCAACAGAGCCCCTGGATTCTATCTTAGGGAGGACTATAGACGCATTGTAAGAGCTGCACCATCTCACAAACAGTCGGCACTCCATAAACACAGAAGGGCTTTTTCCTCGGCTGCCTTAACGGACGCCCCTCGGCAGTTTTGGAGGGGCAGTACAAAAAGCTCCCCTGGTCAGAGCGCCTTTGCCCATGGGACGGGACAGGCGGAAACTACAGAGCACGTCCTGCTGAGGTGCATGTTCCATAGGGATATTTGCACTGCACTCATTTCCCCCCTGACGAATCGCTTCCTGGGCCATACGGAACAACAATATATCAATATACTGCTGTCTGACACTAGCCCAGCAATAACATACAGTGTCGCTAAATTCTTCCCGGCTGCAATGGGTGTCCGAAGACGGATCTTGGGGGAGTGTGGCTCTACCTAGTTGGACAAGGACAAAGTCTGGGATTGCCCCCAATTTAAGATGACTGATATTGTGTTGAAGTGTTTATTAATTCGAGTGGGGTTTTCATACAGATAATGTTTTATGTATTTCCTTTTTACAATCTATGTATTTATTGAATGGAGCTGGTCTTTGACTGCAATAAAGTCTGTCTGTCTGCCTGCCTGCCTGCCTGCCTGCCTGCCTGCCTGCCTGCCTGCCTGCCT
>JAIXND010000773.1:18445109-18498882 GCA_023646645.1 Varanus salvator macromaculatus
CCTGCCTGCCTGCCTGCCTGCCTGCCTGCCTGCCTGCCTGCCTGCCTCTTCTTTCTAGTTCTTGTCCTCATAAGCACTTCCCTTGGAAAAGCTGGGAATAATGATCACAGTACCACAAACATGCTAGAAGTGGTCGTAGTACTCTTGCTGCAGCAGCCGTCCAAGTAGGCCCGGTCTTTTATAGATCAAGGAAGGCGAGCCAGCTGAAGAAAAGCCATGGAAGATAGATGGCTTATCCCACTGAGAACGGGAGCGGTGCTGCCCCATTCTCCCCTTAATCCGAAACTTGCTGGGTGGCTTTGAGTAAACCAGTAGGTTGACATGGGAGCAATTTCCCCGTCTGTGATGTGCCTTCCAGAAACTGTTCACTCTTTAAAAAGTTGCAGATTTCCAAATACAACATTCTATGTATAGCAGAGATGACATCATGCCTCCCTCGCCCCGGTGCTGCAGCAAGGGAAATAATTCAGTGTGACAGGGCTCCCAGTCGATCCTTCAGCTCGTGTGGGTGAGCAGTCTCTCTGCTGTGCTTAGTGGCCATGCACAAATTGTGCTGGTGTGTTGAGCAACCCGCACGGAAATGCAGACAAGCCCAGAGGAGACACGTCTGTCACATTTTCCCTCGTCCGTCTGTTTGAACAGATGTTCCAGTTGCTGACCTTAGGCAGCCCGAGGAATCTGCTCATGTTCTTTTTTCTCTTTCCACAAGATTACTGCCCGATATCAGACCTGGGCATGGAAAAGTCTGGGAGACGATGACAGCCAATTGGCAAGGAGCGCGGAAAGAAAGAAACCCAGAGCAGTAACTGAAGTCCTTTGCAAGTGACCGAAAACATTCCTGTCAACACTTCTAGACAGTGTACTTCACAGCTCCTTTTTTTTGGAAAAACCTGCTTCCTAAAGCATTCGCGCAGAGCAGTGCGCTCCCTCTGTAACCGAGGAAGGCGAAGCTGCATGCACACCCAGGAAGATGCGGAGCAGAAAGGGGTGCATGCCGTGGCACATGGAAGCAGGCCTCTGACAAGGCCCTGGGGCTCAGTTGTCCGGAATGCACTCAAGGGAGTCTCCTCCCCATCTCTCCCGCTGGGCTGGGTGTGTAGCCTCCCCCCATGTCCGGGATGGAGCCTGCTGCAGTGGCTTCCCCTCGAGCTGACCCTGGGGCAGTGTGAGCATGGCCGGCCGGGCTGCCTCAGCAAGGTCTCTCCCTCTCCAGATCTGCCTCTTTGGAGTTCAGTTTGTGGCTGGAGGTGCTTTGCGCTCCTCTTGTCCCCTGGAAGCTCCTGGCCAGCTCTAGAACTCTTTTCCTGGGCCTCTGACGAGGCAGGAGGGGCCACCCCTTTCCCCAAAATCCAGTTTAGGGGGAAGGGCGGAGTGTTTGCGCCCATGCCCTGCGGATGCTCCTGCCTGGGGCCATCTTCGTTCCCAGTGTCCCTCTCTCAGGGCTTCCCTGTCCAGCACTGGCTGAGTGGCGAGGCCAACTGCCGCGGCCCGATGGTGCCCACGTGGCAGCAGGAGAGCCGGGAGAAGCGCTTGGAGGGCTTCCCCTCCCTGCTCTCCTAACCTTGCACCGCGTGCTCGCTCTGCTGCAGTGTGGGGAAGGGGTGGCCGCTGGCAGGCCAGCCCCATCTGAGGAGGGAGCTGAGCCACGCGGCTTCCACGTGCCCGCTGTTGCTGCCGACTCCGTCACAGCTCCTTTTGCGACTTTGCCGCGCAACAGCCTGGAGTGGAGGCGTCCTCCTTCCACCACCAGGCAGAAAGTAGAATGAGCAGCTGGGCAGAGGCCCTGCCTTGCCCTGGAAAACCAGGATGCGTCACGGCTTCCCAGTCCCAGAACTGCCGACTCTCCCAAGCTCGCCGGCCTTCTGCTCTTGAGGGGAGAGGCTGGACGTGTTGGGGGTGAGGAGGGGTTGACCCATATAGTGAGGCAAAGGTGGTTAGAAGCCGCCCGCAAATGTTGGAAGCAAGAGCCTACTGGGAAAGGCCGCCATCATTCCCTCTATTTCCCTGGAGAAAACCTGGACAACACGTGACTGCGGCTCCTTGGTCCAGCCCATCCCTTGAAATAAGTGATGGATGGAGTGATTAAACTGCAGTGAACTGGAATTCTATTGTCCGTTTCTGTTACCACGAGCAGGATGTAGTGGAACTGCTTCACACTGGGACGTGATGCTCAGCCAGCTGCAGAACGCCACTGGCTCTGCTCGGGTGTAAACCTGACATTTATAGCCTTGGTGAGTCGGCTCAGCCGGGCTAAGTATTCAAATGGTGCTCTCAGCCAAGCCCTTCGGGGCTCGCGGCCATGAATGTGAAGTATCCCACGCAGAGCACAGAAGGGATGCCTGGCAGCTCAGATGGTGCTGCAGCATCTCTTTTAACTTGAGAGGGGTGCTAGATGATGTGAGGGACTATAAGAGCAACAGGAGGCGAGGCAAGACGGCTCGCGCATTTTTAGCATCCGCGGTGACTGCATAGCTATCCCAGTCTGATGATTGAGGATCAATGCAATTAGAAGTGTCCTCAAAGCTAAATGAGGCTCTTGAGGGCCTAAAAATGCAGCAGGACAGTTCTCCTGCAGGAGCAGCGCCGACAAATTGCTTCCAGGGCATTTTGCGCTGCCTGCGTTATCTTACAGCTGTTCGGTTGAATAAGAGCCCAGCAAAGGCTGGACGTTTGGCTTGTAATTTACAGCAAGGTCTCTCTCCACGTCTTGTAGAAAACAGCTCGTCCTTCTTCGTGCACTAGGGTGACTTAGTTATATATTTATTAAGTTCATTTTCATAAGATATGCCCGTCACGGAAAATGCCACTGCATTCTAAGTCCGAGTGTCAAGATGGCAGGGAAAGACTAAGGGGGGGACCTGATTCTCTAAGCACCACCTTTCTTTAGCTGTTATGTATCTAGTGGCCTTCAGAGGCCCCTGGACTTCATTCCCAGAATTCCCATCACTTTGCTGGGAATTCTGGGTGTTGCAGTCCAAAGGTGTCTGGAAGTCACAAGGTTGGGGAAGGTTTATCTCAGCTTATTTTGCCTCTCCTGAAAAACTGTCTTTAGGGCAACAGTAGGTAATGCCTTGCCTTCCAGATGTTCTGGACTACAGCTCCCATAATCCTTACAGTGGCCATGTTGCAGTCCCAAATGTCTGGAGCGCAACCCTTTCTTTACAGAGCTCTAGAAATTAGGAGGAGAAAAGCTACTTTTCACAGGATGGGTATAATGTATATTCAGCCAAGAGTACTTAGAGAGTTGGCAGGGGTTCTCTCACGCCCGCTGGCCTCCATTTTTGAGGCCTCGTGGAGAACAGGTGAAGTTCCAGAGGACTGGAGGGTGGCATCGGTGGTCCCAATTTTCAAAAAGGGTAGTAGGAAGGACATGGGGAATTATAGACCGATTAGCCTTACGTCCATTGTAGGAAAAACAATGGAAAGGCTCATAATAGAGAGAGATCTAGTGATGCTAGATAGGGAAGGGAGGCTGACAGCCACACAACATGGCTTCCGCAGAAACAGGTCCTGCCAGACAAACCTTGTGGAATTCTATGACAAGGTTTCAAGATGGCTAGATGAGGGGATGCAGTGGATGTGGTATACCTGGATTTCAGCAAGGCCTTTGACAAAGTGCCCCATGATATCCTGGTGGAGAAACTGAGGAGTTTTGGGATACACCAAAGCACTGTCCGGTGGATTAGGGCATGGTTGACTGACCGAAAGCAGAAGGTAACCATTAGCGGGGAATCGTCGGGATGGCAGCCAGTGACAAGCGGGGTCCCCCAGGGCTCTGTCCTGGGGCCGATCCTGTTTAATCTTTTCATTAACGACATGGAAGAAGGGGTGAATAGTCTGCTGATCAAATTCGCAGACGACACTAAAACTGGAGCAGTGGCCACAACTGAGGAGCAGATACACCAGATCCAGAAGGATCTGGACAGACTATGGAAGTGGGCAGGAGACAACAGGATGGCATTCAATGTGGAGAAGTGCAAGGTCTTGCACTTGGGGCATAGGAATAGCTGTCATAAGTACAGGTTAGGGGACAAGTGGCTGGAGAGCAGCACTTGTGAAAGGGACCTCGGGGTACTGGTTGACCGCAGGCTAAACATGAGTCAGCAGTGTGATGTGGTGGTCGAGGGCGAATGCCACCCTTGGTTGCATAGCCAGAAGTGTGGCTTCTAGATCAAGAGAGGTATTACTACCACTCTACATGACTCTGGTGCGCCCGCAACTGGAGTATTGTGTTCAGTTTTGGGCCCCTCATTACAGAAAGGATATAGCCAGGTTGGAGTCAGTGCAGCGTAGGGCCACAAGGATGGTGGCTGGTTTGCAGGGGATGGGGTATGAGGCGAGACTGAGGGAACTGGGTCTCTTCAGCCTGGAGAAGAGGAGACTCAGAGGGGATATGTTGGCAACATACAGGTATGTGAGGGGGTGTCACATGGAGATGGGGAGAGGCCTGTTCTCCCCTGCAGAGGAAAGCAGGACGCGCTCCAATGGAGCAAAGCTCAGGGAGCCAAGGTTCAATTTGAATGCCAGGAAGCACTTCCTGACAGTTAGGACCCCGAGGGCGTGGAATGGGCTTCCACGGGAGGTCGTTGAGGCCCCATCGGTGAGGGTGTTCAAAGATAGGCTGGACATGTACATGGTGGGCATGTCATGAGCGGAGCCGGCTGGTGCCGGAGGTCAGACTAGATGGCCCAGGAGGCCCCTTCTGACTCGCTCTGTTTCTATGTTTCTATGTTTCAGGATCTGAGAAACAGAACTCAGAACAGGGTATAGGACTATGGAAGCTTAGCTAAGCCTTGTATGTTAGTATCGCCAATGAGTTGGCCTGGGGCTTGAGGTGGAGAAAGGACAGCTTGTCCAAGCCCACCTAATGAGTTCACGGCAGAGAGTTGATTTCCGTCAGAGACACATTCGCAGCAATATGATGTGTCAAAACATGCCGTATCCCACGGAGGCCTGGTAAGAGCTGGTCCCTTCTGCGTGCACACACGCATGCGATCCCTCCAGTAATGGTGGGCATTTCCCTGGAGCAGCCCCTTCCCAACCTACTACCCCCAACTGTGTTGGGTGAGAACGCTTAGCCCCAACCAGCCAGGCATGCATCCAATCAACAAAGAGGGGTTAAAAGAATGAAACCAAATTCCAGGCATGATGAAACATGAACGGTTTGCACAGCACTCCTCAATCCCAGTTGTGAGCTCCACAGTTGTGAGCTCCACTCCACAGGGTGACATAACTAAAAGCCCCCATTGTCCTTTGTCCCAGTCAACTGAACTTCTAATAATAACAGAACTCTGTGCAAGGCCCCCAAGGCTGAATGCTGAGGATGGGCAGCTGTTAGGGCTGCGCTGTAGGAAGCCTTAAGGGGATGGTGAGCCAGTGCTGTGCCAGCTGGTTTGGACCGGAGCCAAGCAACAAGTGAACGTGAGGCTCAGGGCGATGTGCTCTTGAAGCCAAACAGGAACTTGCAAAGAAGAAACGCTGCCCTGTGAGGAGAGACTGAGAAAACCGGGCATGTTCAGCCTTGAGAAGAGAAGACTTAGGGGGACATGATGTCCCTCTATAAGCCCCTCAAAGGCTGCCGCAAAGAGGAAGGTCAAGATCTCTTCTTGCTGATGCCAGAGTGCAGGACACGGAAGAATCAGTACAAGCTGCGACAACCCAGGTTCCGGCTGGACATCAGGAAAAGCTTCCTTGCTGTCAGAGTGATATGACAGTGGAACCAGCTGCCTGGAGAGGCGGTGGGCTCTCCCACACTGGAGACATTCAAGATGAAACTGGATAGACATCTGAGTGGGATGGGGTAACTTGGTGTCCTGCAACATCAGGGGGTTGGACCTGATGGCCTTCATGGCCCTTCCAACTCTACTATTCTAGGATTCTATGAAGCACCAAGAAACTCATCAGAAGCAAGAAGGGCCTGAGCCCCAAAAGAAAGCCTTTCATGGCCCAGGAAGAACCAGTACCCAAGCTTGTTGGACAGAAAATTGAGGGCCCTGCACTTGTGGAAAGATGTTGCAACCTGCAATTCTGAAAGATCATCACACAGATCATCAGGCAGCTCCCGAGAGGAGGGAACAGCCATCCTTCAAACATCCTGGTCCTAATTAGTTAGGGCTCTGTAAATAATGACCCAGACCTTGAACTGTGCCCCCTGGAAATCAGGGGAGGAGGAGCCCCTTTGCGCCAAAAGGAACATTATGAATAGCTCGTGAAATCACGGCGCAGTAGAGTCGGAACCCCTGCTAGTGCAGGACTCAGGTGGTAGGCCAAATCCATCTTGAACGCTTCCAGTGTGGGAGAGCCCACAACCTCCCTAGGCCAGTAGTTGCACTGTCATAGTCCTCTATCATCAGGGAAGTTCTTCCTGATGGCCAGGTGGAACCTAGCTTCCTGCAACCTAAGCCCAATATTCTGTGTCTTGCAATCTGGGATGATGATAAGAGATCCTGCCCATCCTCTTGGTGACAACCTTTCAAGTACTTCTCGAGTGCTATCCTATCTTCTCTCAGGCTCCTCGAGGCTGAACGTGTCCCATTCTCTCAATCTCTGCTGGTAGGGCTTTGTTCCCAGTCCAGCTTGTCAATCGATAACAACAGACCTACCGGTACAAACTGTGAAACACACAGGGGACAAGGTGCTTTTAGTACCTGGGACGGCAAGCAGGCATCTTGCATGGAACGATTCCAGTCGCTGGTTTGCTCTTGGGGTTGCAAAAAGACGTGTCCACTTGTACTTTCAGGTCTTCATAGCAGTTTCCTTTTGTGACCATTTGACCTTCATGCAAAGCAACACAGTTGGCAAGGACAACATTATGAGTACCTATGTACATTTAACACCTCTTGATTATCTGAATCCACTGGGCACTTCTAAAATATCCCTGTGTAAGTTGCAATCTCATGGCTTGGATGCCTTGCTCAAATAAATGTGTTTCATTGTTAACAACCAGCTAATCACACAACTCCTTTAGGCAGTTCTGGAGCTCATATATGCCATTTCCTTCTCATTGCTTCCCCAGATAGATGTTCCCTTCCCTTAGTGCAGCAGATTTCTTTTCCTCTTGCTCCTACCCACAATTCTTTCCCCAACGGCGTGGAAGACCAGATCTATGCTCAAAGTATGGCCATTTTAGCAAAGAACCTAAGAGGTCTTGTCAAACTTGGCTGCATGCAGTTCAGAATTTAGAGTGTGGGTTCGTTTCTGCCCTCCATCAAAAGCGTGGGGGAGAAATGGAGGAACTGCATCCAGAGCCTGCCATCTCTAGGGCGACTTCTCTGCTTTCCCCATAACTCTCACAGACCTTCCTCCTCTTCTGGCATGGGCACTTTTCCATCTGGGACCCTGGCTGTGTTTGTGCTGCTGAAGCCGCATCGCCTAGATATTAGTTTAGTGAGCAAGAGCCTGCTGTAGCTTGTGCAGTCAGTCCTATAAGGGGGAACCCAGATGAACTGGGGCATTTAGAGAGCGGCCTGAAGTCAAGCAGACGGAGGCTCTGTTCCTACTGTTATTTTTAGCTCCGTCTTCCCCACAGACGCGTTTTCCAGTGCACTTTGGTTACCCCACAGCACTTTGCATGAACTCACAGTCTCCCGACACAGCGACACCGGGACGTAAATTCTTTTCAAATTACCAGTAAAAAGCAGGGTGTGCATTGCAATGGGGGTACTTTAAGCCTCCGCCCAGAGACGAAAAGCTCCTGTTTCACAATATATTCCTTTTCTCTGATCAGCTACCCCGCTTCGGCTGTCTGCATCATGTGCGACGCGCCACTATTTCTGTCGCGTTACTCAGCGTGGAGCTGGTCATGCATTTTATAGGCATGCCCATCAAACGCTGCCTACACAACACCTCGCAAGAGTTCGGAGGCTGAGCTGACAACTGCCAAAAGGGGCAGGACCACAGCAGCTTTTTTATTTCTACAAATAAACCAGACCCACCGGCTCGTAAAGAGTGCCTCGAACAGAAGGCCGGGGTGGGCATGGGAAGGGGAGCATTTAATGCCCATCAAATCGTATAAATAGTTTGCGTTTCTCTTTACATTTGAAATAACGCCATTAGATATCTAACACTGATTAAACAGAACTTTTATATTAAAACACAGAACATTGCCAGGGTTTAAAGAGCTTCCACTATATCTGCAAAAGGCTTAGTTCTCACTGAGTTGGCCACTCTGCCTCCAAGCTGCATCAATCCCAGCTGCAGGTGAGTCATGTGATGGACTGTCCATCCTCATCCTCACCTTCCTCCTCCTCACCTAGACCGCAAGCATGCCAGGGAGAAGCTGGGCTTACTTTTGAGTAAACAACTGTTAGCCACTACCTAGCACGGGGATTCAAAGTCACCTAACTCCATGGTGAAAGGTCTTCTGGCTCCCCGCTTGGCGAGATCAGTGTGGCCAGAGACACAACGTAGTGAAAGGCCCGCAACATTAACTATTGGATAGTAGAAGAGGAAATTTCAGCTTCTGCAAAAGTATCCAAGGTCCAAGAATGTTCCTCTTGCAACTAGCTACTCCGGTGTCACAAAATCAAAAAGATTTCTGATGAACTAGCAACATTTTGGGGAGTTGCCATCCCAACTTACGCCTTGACAGTTTTCAGGCTTCATAGTCTGAATGGCAAGATTAGATCAAACAGGACCGGTAGGTTACAGCGACTATTTATCTCCCCATTGTTGAATGGAAACTGAAGCGCTGCTCAGACTTAGAATGCCCTGAAACAATTTTGGAAGGTGGCAAGGGAAGTACTTTATGTGCTTTTCCTGTAAATTCCTTGAATGTGTGGCCTGAGGAAAAACTGAACTTTTCTTTCAAATGTCACTTCAGGAGTGGATAAAATGGAACCTAGGAAAATGTTTCTCCTCACCCCATCACCCAATGAAATTTAAACCATTCCCTCGATTGTCGTTTTCAATAATCTCCCTCTCTCTCCTGCCTTTTCTCCTAATTATTGATAACTGTCTCAAAGGACCAGTATTAATGTACACAAAGTATTGCAAGGTGCAAAACAGCTGAAATTACAATCTATTGGGCCTAGAGGAACTCTGAAAACTGAGCAATGTGGAGCTTTTCTGCATGAGGAATTTATTGTGATACCCCAGTTCCGCTTCTGTCCGTAATTAGCAATTTTCATAAGTCCTTTTTAGAGCAGGGAAAATGCAGTGTTTGACTGTGGAAAGAAACGGCTTTTTTCACTTGTGCGCTTCCACTATATTGCACTGCCACCTAGAGGTCATGTAGTAGAAAAACAGAAATTGAAACTCCTCTTAGTGTACTTGGATCTCAATTTTGAAACAAAAACAGAACAGCCTCATGTGGAAAAGCTCGAATGGACTTCCCGCCCCACAAAGGCAAAACAGATTAACTTTAAGCTACTGGTATTAACAATGGGCAGAGTCATGGAAATTTAGGCCAGAACTTAGCATCTGGCAGCTGGCATTCTCCGGCCACACTGAAATGGTGTAGCAGTGTGTGTGTGTGTGTGTTGTTTTCCCCCAGCATCCAGCTGGAGAAAAGCAACGAGGTGCCATGAGGCTGCCTTACCGATATTTGTCCCTGCAAATTCCCTTTTTCACTCCTTTGCAAGAGGAAAGTGCAGGTGTTTGTTGTTCATAAATGCACCGGCTGTGAAGTGTTCACTTCCAGCCTTAGCCACCTTTAATGCAGAAATTATGAGGGACAAACCCAAATTATCCAGGTGACGGTAAGACAGAGATGCAAAATTAAAAACTCCAAAAGCTGCAGGGGAAAGATTTTCTCCTCCTTCTGGAGAACGAACAATCCCTTAAAAAGATTGCTCCAGCCTGACGAGCGTGGCCATCATAGATCAAAGCGTTTGCGTTAAAGGTGCTGAGACAAGGGCCGGCTCCAGCTTCTGAGGGATCACTGACATGCTGACCTTTGCTGTTTTTATGCCATCCACTCCTCCTTCCCTAGAGCTTTGGTCTTTTAAGTCAGGTAGCAGATGTTCATGGGAAAAAAGCGACCCACGAGGCTCAGGTGCTGACTTCTGTGATCCTACGATTTATTCTTTGTCTCACAGCCAAACCTTGGGGCGCCTGCATCTTCTCGGAATGGCATCCCAATCCCTGCTATCCCAGGACCTGTTTTGACCCACCAGCATCACTTTCTGTCCCAAAGCCGGATCCCAGACGCCTCTCCCCTCCCCTTATTATTGACCTCTCCCTCCCTAGCACCAAAGGACCCTGGGGAAGAAGAACTGAAAGAAAGCCTTTCTGCTCTCTCAGGGGGTGAACTGTCCATTCACCTTTCCTTTGTTTGCCTGAATTCACTGTTACTTTCCTGATGCAAGAAGATCTGCATTGGAGGGAAAGAACTGGGAGCACGAGCAGCAAAATTTATTTTTGTTTATGGATTTATATCCTGCCTTTTCCCTACAAAGGGCTCCAGGCAGCTTACATCTCCTCCCCCATCTCCTCACCACAACAACAACCCTGTGAGGCAGGTTGGGCTGAGAGTCTGTGACTGGCCCAGAGTCCCCCAGTTGGCTCCATGGCCGAGCGGGGACTCGAACCCGGATCCTCTGAGTCCCAGTCCCATGCTCTTCACCACCACGCCACACTGGCTCTCATTTTATTTTATCCAAAATTTTATCCAGAAGGGAGAAGAGCTGCAGGCAAGAAGCACACAAGCGATGCAGCTTCCCCAGGCAGAGAAGCTGGAGGAGGCAGCTGAAGAAAAGGGCATTAGAAGGGCTAAGGAAGTCCTTGGAAAGACTAAGGAGTAGATGGAAAAGGAACGGATTTGGCAGAGCAGTACATACACTGGCTCCAGCCCTGTAACTAGCCTCGTAACTCTATCACTATTCTAAGAGCATGTATGTTTTGCATGCGTCTGCGTGTAACATGGAAGCTAGTGCGGCCTGGTGGTTAAAGTGCCGGCCTCTGGACTTGGGAGACCAAGGTTCTAGTCCCCACACCCTCTCTGCCAAACCTACCTCACAGGGCTGTTGTTGTGAGGATAAAATGGCACTCAATGAGCTGCCTCGGGGTTCCTCACCAGAAGAAAAAGGAGTGATATAAATGCAATGTAATAACAATCAGAGCGTTCGAGTGTATGGCTGGCCCAGTTCCAGTGCTTCTTGGTCTGCATATGGGAGTTGGTGCTACCATGATGTTAAACAAAAGCAGCGGCTCTAAATCTCAGCAGGAAATGTTTTCTGCGATGATTTTTTCTTCTTTCATTTCCCGATTGCTAGCAAACACCTAAGATAAGTTGCGTTACACCTCCCATTATCCCCAACCACCATGGCCAAGTGGCATCGCCTTTTCCAGTTGGTCGACTCAAGCATATTTCTTTGCAGTGAAGATCAACACAATAAGACACTTGTTTAACATAACACACAGAAGCCTGAACATATATCCCAGAAAGAGTCTTTGCTCTGCAATAAGCTATCTTGTTTGAGATTTCAAAGATATATTACCTATTCCACACGAGACCGAGCATTTCGAATGGGTGACAGTCCAGGTGTAGTTGTGTTTTGGTGCTGCTGTTCTTTCACCTTCTGCCTTAGGAAGAGAATATTCCCAGGAAATTCCTAGGTTTTTACCTTGAGAGAGAAGCTAAACAAAAGAAAATGGAATGATATCATTAACTTTTGCTGAACTTCTAAATTATTACTATCACATCAGCATCTCTAGACTTCTCAAGCCTGAACAGAGCATCTGTATAAGAGATTCCCTGCATGAGGAATCTCTGAAAAGAACTTAAGTTGTACTCAAAACCACCCACTCAGGTAGGTCAAGGTGTGTTGTATTGCTCTTGTCCAGTAGCAGAATCATAAGCAGATTTGCTGGACCAAACTAGATGTTCTGTAAGAGCTTTTTGAGCGGGTTTCCTGGTGTTTTCTTTGCTTCAAAAATACCAGGAAAAGATAGGAATTTCGATTGGAGTCAAAACCAAGGGGAGAAACTGGCTCATTTTTGATGCAGCTTTACATGATGTAGGCCACCCTTCTCTCACCACACATTAACTGGGTATAAACTGTGCAAGAGAAAAGTTCCCATATTGTATTTGTTTCCCTTCCGCTTTCTCCAACAGCTACCGTATTTTTCGCTCTATAAGACGCGCCTGACCATAGTTTTTAGAGGAGGAAAACAAGAAAAAAAACATTCTGAATCAAATGGGCACATCATCACAGGCACATTCCCCATCACTTCCCCATGGGCTGCACATCTGACAGACTTACTGCACACACATATTCGCTCTATAAGACGCACAGACATTTCCCCTTACTTCTGAGGGGGGGAAAAGTGAGTCTTATAGAGCAAAAAATATGGTAACTCCCAGGGAAATACCGTATTTTTCACTCTATAAGACGTGCCTGACCATAAGACGCACCTAGTTTTTAGAGGAGGAAAACAAGAAAAACAATATTTTGACTCAAATGGGCACATCATCACAGGCACATTCCCCATCGCTTCCCCATGGGCTGCACATCTGACAGACTTACTGCACACACATATTCGCTCTATAAGATGCACAGACATTTCCCCTGACTTTTGAGGGGGGAAAAGTGAGTCTTATAGAGCAAAAAATGCGGCAATTATATCGCCAAGACGATGAACGGCTCAAAGAAAAAGGGTAAATCCATTTCCCCCAGCTCCAAACCTCTTCCGACTTCCAACACAGACATTAAGATGCTCAGAGATACAACCACTGGAATCTCGTATCACTTCTAGTTTGTGACACCAGGGTTCAGCAGAGTTTTATAAGATTGTATAAGATTCAGCAAGCCTTTCCAGAATGAGGGGAAACTGCAGAGATTTCAGGATGAATATGGAGGATCCCATACAGGTGAAACAGTTAAAAGACTCTTGATTAATTTTAGTGATGTTTCTCAGAAGTGTTTCATCTTTCCACACCCAAGTAATAGATTCCATTCAAACCTAATTTTCAGTTAAGCCCCTGTAGGTTGACCCAGTTGCAACCAGTAGGTCTCTTCCCAGATTTGGGGACTGGAAATGACTGAGATTTGTTAGTTGGTTGTTGCTGCTGTTTCCAGGAACATTAAAAGGCACAGCCAAGAACTGGGCGTGTTGATTAAGCAATTCAACATGGAAGCACTGTGCTATGGCCTAATCTGGGATCCTGAGTCTGGGAAGGAGATTTCCCCGGTTCTGCCGTACTCCAGGTCTTCTCACTAGTCCGCAGGATGCAGCATGAAGACCCCTGGTTGACCCCACTGCTTCGGGGCTGTGCCTGTCCCCTAGCACAGGAGCAACATGTTCACCAGCTAAGGCTGAGTTGTGAACTGGTAGTCTGAAGGATCTGCCAAGCAAAATTTCAGGCTCTGCACCACTGCCCGTCTCTAGTCAAAGAAGGGGACTGCAGGGCCGAGTAGGCCTTGATTTCTGCACAGGTGTCCAGGTTAGGTCTTCTCACTGGTGGGAACAAAGAGAAGATGCTGTTCTTGATGGCTGCCTATCACACCTGCCTTCACCTCACCATGCCGTCTCAACAGGAGCTGGGCCCAAAGCTTGTGCACCAGGGCCAACCTTACAGTATAACGTGAGTGTCAAATGGTACCCAACGCTTTGCCCTGTTCCCGGGAGCTGCAGGGTTAGCAGAGCAGAGAGAGGATCCTGCTGCAAGCTATTTGTGCTCTGGTGACCTTCCTGCTCCAGCCGAGTTGCCTAGAAAGTGCTGGACGCTTGGCAGATTTAAATATCCAGGACCTTTATTTAGAAACCTGAATAGTAAACAACTGTGGTCCGGCTAAAGCGCGATCTTTGCCCATTTCCTCTTTTAAATATCTCCTTATGTCACTGGAACTTGACTGTGCCTACTCACGGCTTCGGATAGAACTGGCGAGAGGCCGGCAAATGTCTTCGCTGCTATTAGGGGCTCCGCATCTCCTGAAGTAACCAGACGCTTGACTGACTCCATGCCATGTCCAAATTGTGTTTTCTCTCACAGCGGATTACTGGTTCTGTCCAGTGGGATTGTCTCCCAACGCTTGGAGAAAGACTTTGGAGAACCCGTTTGGGGACAACTGAGCTCCTCATTTCTACCCTGGCTTTTTTGTCCACCCAGTGATCCTCTCGGAGTGGGATAAAAGTGTCTGGAGTGGCTAAAGGAGCTCTCACACGAAGGACTTTGCAATTCCTTCTCCTGCTTCTCCTCTGTCCGGTTACCTTTTCTTTTTTCCAAGTTGTCTTTCCAGAGCTTGGAGCAGCTTGCACAGCTCTTTCCTCAGCACCAGCAAGGAGGCAGAAGGATGCCCCCGGCATCTTAAAGAAAATATATGTTAAGTAATTCAGGCAACACTGCTTCCGACCTTGTACCTGGAGTTCTGAGCATCCCATGACTATCCACCCCAGACTTTGTCTAGGAGTCACAGAATTGCATCCTCATGATATTTATTTCAGAAGCAACACTTTCAGCACAAATAAATAAATGAAGGTGAAGTTCTCACCTTCCTAAATGAGTTGGGTTGTTTAGATAGGTGTATGTCTGAGGCAGAGATCAAACCGGTCAGTCCTAGAGGAGATCAACCCTGACTGCTCTTTAGAAGGCCAGATGCTAAAGATGAAACGCAAATACTTTGGCCACCTAATGAGAAGGAAGGACTCCCTGGAGAAGAGCCTGATGCTGGGAACAATAGATGGCAAAAGAGGAAGGGGACGGCAGAGGATGAGGTGGCTGGATGGAGTCACTGAGGCAGTCGGTGTGGGCTTAAGTGGACTCTGGGAGATGGTGGAGGACAGGAAGGCCTGGAGGAATGTTGTCCATGGGGTCGCGATGGGTCAGACACGACTTTGCAACAAAAAAAAAATGTTTGAGGCTGTGTGCAAACAGTCCTTAGAAATCCCACCCCCTTGCGGGCAGAGACATTCTGTTCCAAGAGGGGGAATCCGGCAACCCATCACCGAAAATGGGGAAGCTTATTCAGTTGATTCTGCTAAGTGAACATCTCTTACTAGGAGGTGGGAAACAGAAAGATCTCAGACGTTTTCTCTGGAAAAACTCCTGGAAACCTGGACTCAGCACAACGTGCTTGCCCTGCATCTCCCAGGGCTTCCCGTAGCCACTCTTCCCCCACCTATCACTGTTTCTTGCCACCACTTCCCCCTTTTCCTTCATCCTCACTGTCTTCTTCGCCTTCCTTTGTTCACACTGCTTCTGTCGGGACTGCTCATGAGAATTTGCCCATGTGCTTTCATCACAGGTATCTATGATCTTCATGCCAGGCTGTTCACACCAACACACACACTGAATTTGTAGCCAAGCTTGGATATCGGAGTCATTTCCCTGAAAGACCCAGGGGTTGCTCACAATCTTACAAGTCCGATTATCAGTCCAGCTAGACTGTATTGCACCTGAGTGACATTCTCAGGCTTTCAATGGGGCCTGGTTTTTCCCTGATTCCCTGTGACCACTCAGTCCACCTAAGCTCGCTGCTTTCCCACCAGAACATCTGGCCAGTATGTACACATCTGGCTGGGAAGGAAGGAAGGAAGGAAGGAAGGAAGGAAGGAAGGAAGGATGGACGGACACTTATTCTCCTCAGGCTGTGATCCAAGATGTCCAAGGTGAAGACAGTCAAGGGTCACGATGCACACTTCACATCTCAAGGTGAACATTATGAGTTGCTGAGGCTCATGTTGAGAGCCAAGCTTCTGTCCATTGCAAAGATACCTCTGCATCCAACCATCTGCCAGGATGCTGGTGATGAAAAGCTGTGCAGCTAGCAGTTGCCTACAGCATGGAACCACGGCCTTTAGAGGTGAAGGAGGAAGACTACAGACAGCTCCTGGAAATGACAGACATTTTCCAGGACGTGACGAAGCAAAGATGACGCGTGCTCAACGGCGTCACAGACACTGTGAGCCGTCATTTCGTTACCCATCACATACCTCTATCACCACACTTTCATTGGTAGGCCCAGAAGCACTTAGAGTCTCCGGCTGATTATGCGGCCTTCTATAGTCAAATACGGATCCAGCAAACTTGTATCTCCCTGGCCAGTCCACAGTCCAGTAGCCATTGAGGTGGTATTTTTTACCGGACCCGCGGACAGCAATATAGGAACTGGAGAAGTTCATTTCGGACACGCGGATGCTTCTTGCTCCAGCAGGAATGGTGACGAGTGCGTGGTACTCTAGAAGCAAGAGAGAGACAACTTGGCTTTGCGGCATATGAAAGACCAGAAGAAATGTATTAATTTGCCAGGCTTTGGCTCCGACTTAGGGGACCTGGGGACTCAGGAAACAGGGACAATATGGCCTCATTAATCCTGCATATTTTATCCGAGTCCACAGTGCAGTCCTACAGACACCTGTGCAGATGTAAGTCCTATCAAGCTCAATGGAATGCACTCCCAGATGAGTGAGTCCCAGGCCACAGTCTAAGAGCACTACTGGGAAAGATATAAGCTCCGGCTGCTGGCATAAAGAAGCCCAGAGGTTTGCGATGTTCGTTTCCGTGCGTGGCAGAAAACGCAAAGCCCCCAGGAGTCCAAGTCTGTGCCTTGCCCTCTCCACTTTGCAACTCAACAGAGCAATCAATCCCATCTTCTAATGGTAAGGATAATCCAGGGCATGGAGACACGTGCCGTATGGCCTGCCAAGAGAGAGCCGCTGCATTGTTCTGCTAGTCAAGGAGCATGGCTCTCCTTCCAAGGATCTGCAAGACCTGCCTGCCCACCCCATCCCACCGTCGGCAAGCAACTCCTTTGACCTGGCGAGCGCAGCACGTGAGAGAAGCCCCTTCTTCTGCAGAGCTCGGAACAGGCCTGGGGGCTTCCCAACAGGGCGCTGAGCCTTGGACACTCTTGGAAATGCACCTCTGCACATTCTGGGGACTCAGAGACTCAGGTGCTGGACCTGGGCCCTCAGCAGGCCCCCCGGGTCCGGGTTGGGGAGTGGGCACTGATCACGGCGCAATGGCAAGCAAAACCCGGCCTCTCTCTTGGCAGGGGTGGGGAGAGGGGCGCGGCAAGCGCAACCCCGGCCAGATCTTCCTGCCAGCCGAAATGAGTGAGCCCTGAGTGGGTTCTTCCTGCCTGGCAGAGTTTCACTTCCCCCTCACTCGGATTTAATCGGCTTAGAGGTGTGTCCATGTCCATTAGAGCCTGGACGGGTGAAGGATGCACCCCGCTCTGAGTCGCTGCGATTGGAGGAACGGAGGATTTGCAAACTGGCTGGGAGGCCAGGTGGGAAAGGACCGATCCCACAGCCAGCCTTCAGCTCTTATCGCTGCTTAAGCATTAAGTGTGAATCGGGCCCCAGGGGGCCATGAACATCAAGTGCTGGACTCCTAGTTTTATGAGGGTCAAATTGCGGAGCGGCTGAAAACACATCCTTCTCTGCTGTGCTTCACAGGATTTGGCGATTACTTTTGTCCGTTGGGATAATCAGTTCCAGTTCCGAGAGAGAAGGCTTTTGGCACGTGCTCTCTTCTGATGTAATGTATGCGGAAAGGAGCCAAAGGGTGGGAGTCGGGACAGCAGCTACCCTCTTCTTTCCACTGTCCCTATGACCTCAGTAGCTCCCATGCTCCACCACCTCTCCCCCGGCTTCTCTCCTCCACTTCTCCTGTCCCACCCTTGAGATGGATTCCATCCCTCGACCACCTCCCACACGCAGCAACCCAGATATTTGTCTTCCAGTCCAAGAGCTCTCCGCTTTCCCTCAGCTGAACACTTTCCTCCGGCCCCCACCCCAATTTCTGCAATTCTGCAGCCCCCTATAATGAGTGGGCTCTTCCTTTCCCCTTCCCCATCTGTGGACCGTGTGGGTGTGGGAATGGAAAGCAGGGAGGGGCGTGTGCATGCTGGGAACACCAAAAAGTGTGTGGTTTTGTTATTTCCGGACTCTTATTAGAACCATTCCATTGGCCACTGGGCCAACTGGGCGAAGACTCTGTGGAAAACATCGACACGCTTGCCTTGGTTGGAAGGCTTTCTCACAGCAGAGGCTGTGGGAGAGCAGGGCTCGAAAGTCTCTCGGGAAACTTTAGCACACAGGTATGTGGAAACAGATCCATGTTCGGGAGTCTTGTCAATGCTCAGGTGTGATACACATCTAATCACAGAAGAATATTCCTAGCAACATTCAGCCCCAGCCAGGAAAATGCTAAGGATTTCACAACCTGAATGTAACCTGTCAGGTCAGGGAATCACAGTCCAATGGGCTTGCTCTGAAGTAGCCGAATCCTGACCATTTAACTTGTTTGGCCCTTGGCTCCTTAATCAGAATACTTGGCCCAGTTATAGTGAAGCAGATCTCGGATTATATAAAGCATTCTCTTTATATAAATGTTTCAGAAATATGCAGAAATGTTTCCCTATTGATTATATAAGGGGCCCTTATGGATAATGGGATGGAATAAAATCTAATAATACTACTAATAATAATACAGTAAGGGGGAATATTGAATAAAAAAGCAAAGTTGTGCTGGCCGAAAACGCCGTTCCCTGTTTTGATTGTGGGCAGTGGTGATCCAGAACCAAGAAAAACAGGCAGATGTGCTACCAACTTGTCCTTCCCTCAAGGAGCACCCAGGGCATCCTGCACAGGTGTCTCTCACGTTACCTATCGTCCTCCGATTCCCTGCCAGGGCGAGGCTTGAATGCAGTGAAATGCGCATTTCCAAGAAATGCACCTTGAATCCAGACAGGGGAAGGCGTTGAGGACACAGGTGGGAAGGAGGGAAGGGGAGTTAATCCTTCCACGCCTGGTGCCGACCTCCCAGCCTGGAACTGCTACTCAGTGTCCCACCTCGTTTTCCTGCTTGCAAGCTTTGCGGCCAAACAGGCCTCTGGAAGCAATCCAGCGTGTTGCAGTGTCCGTTCCACCATGAAGCCTCTGCCACAAGCGGGCACAACGTGTGTCTTGCCAAGCCACACGGTGCTAAGCAGCCGTGGAAGTTTCCTGGGGGGGCTTGGCTGCACCCCGCATTCCTGCAGGCTCAGTTGGGAACCAAAAACAGTGGATGGAGCCGGTCTCCCCACACTTGGCTGGCAGTGAAGATGCTAACGGGCTTGACTGCTCCTGCCACCACAGCTGTGCTCAGTCAAAAGCCACTTCGTATAGATTCCCTCATTGCAGTCGTTACATTGACTGTGTGCTGCAGGCTTGCACTATCCTCCCCGTGTTGTGGGTGGGAATCCGAGGCTGAGAGATGCTGGCTTCCTACAACCAGCGGAGCTGCAATCTGTCTCTTAGCCACGGGACAGTCCCAAAATACTCGCTTGCCGAAATCATTCCTCTATAGAGCTAACGCAGCTTCCCTGCAGCATTGCCATTCCTTCCAAGCTGCTTAGAGAATTCATCAGGCTGTCTAAAAGTGAAAAGCAGGAAGCACTTACGATTTGTAGGGTGCGATTTCGTGATCTGCCCCTTATAGATTCTACAGCTCGAATTATCTCCTTTGCAAACGCCACATGCGTCTTCGATGGCACTGGAGCCTAAAACAAGATCGCAGCCGACCACCTGCAAAATAAGAACCACCTGGAAGTGTCTGAACCTCAGTAATCATTCATTCCAAAGGGTTACAAGAAAAACCATCGCATGTTTCAGATTCTTAGGCCGCATGTCACTTCTCAAAGGCAAAGGGAGCAGACGTGCAGACAAGAAATGGCTCGTTTATCTCTTAATCTTCGGCATATTATTCACGTCTAGCATGGAACTTGGTGGATTCGTGTCAAACCTCAACCCTCTTCCTTCCTCTTCCAAACTTTTTCCGGCTTCCCATGAGGTCCCACCTGTTTTTTCGTGCCCCTGCAGTCCCGTAGGATGGAGAGGCAACAAAAATTGAAATTTTTGCATCCACTTTCCATCTCTGTGCTCCGAGGAAAACCCCTTTCCTCAGTTCGCCTGCAGTATTGGAAGCGATTTTGATACAGCAGGGAAATGAGGGGAAAACTGCAGACAGACTGGGTATGGTGAACTGGATATCTGCACAGAGCCCTTCTCTCTTAAAAATGTGTGTGTGTGTGTATGTGTGTGTGTATGATTTTTTTAGTGGAACTGGAACTGTTCCATGCTTAAACACACAGATCCACTGTTGTCACTTCTAGTTTAGCTCCAATTCTGTAAGAAAAAGATCATTTTCCCCACAAAATCGTTTCCTGACATTTTTCCCTTTTATTCGGAGGTGTCTGCTCAGCTGTAAACAAGGACCTGTGAGCCAGAGGACTGGCTTAAGTCTGGCTCTACTTAAGCATCCGATATGATGAGAGGTGATATTGAAATTCTCTGACTCTGAATGGCTTGTGGATGATAGAGTTTCTGAAAGTGGGAATGGCTATTCATTTTCCATTCATGCTTTGGGTCGATTGAATCGTTATCAGTAGATGAATCGCTTGCCTTTTGACTGCTTAATCAACTTATCCGGTAACTTTAAATACACCTGTATCCTACCAAAGATTCCCCACAGGTATCCTTTCAAGATGGTGGAGAATGATGACTTTAGCATTTCATAGGCAAAAGCTGCCAGGCCATCTTGCACTTGTTGTTGGAAGAAAAGGCCAGCTTTAATATTTTATTTTGCATTCTCAGCCTCAGCAGATTGATTTGCCAAAAAGCACAACTCAAGCTACCAAGCCAGATTCATTTGCAGATACGCCCCGAGAACAAAACCAGCCATTTGGGGAACACATGACTGTCCCAGAATGGGAACTCTCCCCTTTCCCTGGATGTCTAGTGACACAAAATTTGTCATGTGATTCCAGCTTGTGAGAAGCTCCCTGGCAGCCGCTCTGTTGTCCTGGCTGCCACTGCAGGCAAAGGCATTCCTAGCATGGTTTCGCATTACTAGATGTTACCCGGGGATAGAGGAGAGGTTGAGGGGGCTGCCAGTGATGTAACGTCTAGCTCCAGCCTGCAATTTTAACTCTTCGCCTCAAGGAACCCTAAAATAAAGGTGGTGGACAAGGCACGGCACTCTACTGACATTGGATGCAAGTTGGGTGCCAAAGCACAGTGCAGTATCATCGTTACCTCGCAAATCCCATCTATACAAACATTCGGGCTCTCCTCCGAGCAAGGTGTCCCATCTTTGACTTTGTTTGACAGGGAAAAGAAGAAATCAAACCCTTCCGCAATACAGTATAGCTTGCACAAGTCTTGGTCTGAAAAGCAAACAGAACGAGGAATTTCCCTTCATCTCTGTTCATGAAGCTAAAAGATTTGGGGTCAAGATGGTGGACTGGTTCCCATTGTTCTAGGAACATGTTCCCACACTAGTTTCCACCAGGAAAGTATGTAACAAAGCAGCTTCCATGTTTAGCTTATCAGAAGTTGTGAACCTAGCAAGGGAAAGAAAGGCACTGGCACTTATATTGTTTTATGTCTGGTTCTTTTAATGCAATTAATTGTTGATGTTTGCTTTATTATTTCAATTTGGGGGTGGTGCTTTTAACTTCATAAAAGGTAAAT
This sequence comes from Varanus salvator macromaculatus, assembly GCA_023646645.1. Taxonomy (NCBI): domain Eukaryota; kingdom Metazoa; phylum Chordata; class Lepidosauria; order Squamata; family Varanidae; genus Varanus; species Varanus salvator. Next base: position 18,466,509 of record JAIXND010000773.1, read on the forward strand.
GTAAAGGTTTCCCAGTGACATTAAAGTCCAGTCATGCCTGACTCCAGGGGGCAGTGCCCATCTCCGTTTCCCGGCCGAGGGAGCCAGCGTTTGTCCGCAGACAGTCTCCGTGGTCGTGTGGCCAGCATGACTAAACACCAAAGTGCACGGAATGCTGTTACCTGCCCACCAAAGTGGCACCGTTTCATCTACTTGCATTTGCATGCTTTGGAACTGCAAGGTCAGCAGGAGCTGGGACGGAGCACGGGAGCTCACCCCGTTGTGTAGATTCGAACCGGCGACCTTTCGATCAACCAGACCAGCAGCACAGCAGTTTAAACCACTGTGCCACCTGCATTTCACTTTATACCCCATCCTAAATATGGGAAGAAGAGGAAATAAAACAAGAGTCTGAGGGAACCAAAGTGAAGTCCCATTGGTTTAAATGCGGGAATTGTAAGTGTGTGGTCACTCTTCAGTTGACATCAGGGTGGCATGGCTGGATTTTATGACTTAATTTTATGTGACTGTAGTGTTGATCACTGATACTCCCATTTCCAAACATGGTGTTGGCCTCTAACATTTTTTTCTTTGGAGAACACGATATTGAAAAGCCAAGAATAAGTAATTTCTCTCCCCTAACCAGCCAGTATTTTAAAAAGCTGCTCAAGTTCTCAGACATGTTCAATGAAAACAATCTGTGACCTGGAGGAGACCACGAAATCCACATACGGAGTTTCATGTGAGCGTTCCAAAATATGGAATGCTCAGGAGTGGAGGGGAATGAGGGGTCCCACTGATGACTTTTGGGGTCCCTTCCTGTGCACACAGCTCCATCAGCTCTCCTGTCGGAAAGGAACGGACCGCGCCTACAGTCTTCAAGGGCAGGAACAGAATCATAGAGAAAAGCTCACCTTCCACTTGAGTGTAGGGTTTCCACTTGTAGTTCCACCCCCTGAACCGCCTGGTGTTGAACTCGGCACACTGGGCGGCTCGGAAGGCAAGGCTGTCCTTCGGGCACGTCTGGCTGTTGCAGAGCTTCAGCATCCGAGCGGAGCCTTCGCAGAACTTTCCTCCATGGGAGGGTCTGCAACATCGATCGAGGAAGTACGTCGGTTTATGAGTAACATGAGTAATTTGAACAGCATGTATTTAAACCAACCAACCCATACCAGAGAGTAACATCCAGACCGGTTAAGAAGTGGTGCCCAAATCCATGGCCCTGGTGCAAATATCATTGCGAATATAACACGTCTCCTCTGGGCAAAAAGCCACCCGGCTGCTGCCATGGAAAAGATGAGTGCCACACTGGGCCTAATGAGCAAACAGAGTTGGAATGGCCAAGATGATTGCGGCCATAATCCTGGCCATGAAAGTGACTGGGTACCATTCCAGCCACACATCTAAAAATGGTATTGTGCATTGGGAAAGGTGCAGAAACAAGCAACTAAAATGATCTATTGCAGTAACCAGTTCTGAGGTCAGCCACCAATATCTGGGATTGTTCGGGGGGAGGGGGGGAAGCAAGTACGCACAGAAAAAAGATTCAGCACAGATAAAAGAAAGTTGTTGCTGCTGCTGCTGTTGTTTTCCATACGGCACCTAGTTAAGTGATGGAATTCAGTTCCACAAGGATTACTGATAGCCACCAATCCGGCTGGCTTTATTTTTATTTTATTTTATTTTATTTTATTTTATTTTATTTTATTTTATATCTATAACCTGCTGCATAGCCTGGCAGTGCTTGAAAGGCGATCCAACAGATTCAGGCAAGAGAAGGCTATTCGCAGCTATTTGTCCTGATGGCTAAATGCTATCTCCAGTACCAGAGACATTATGCTTATGTATGCCAGCTGCTGGGGAACATGGACAAGATGGTGCTGTTGCACCCATGCGCTCCTTGCAGGCTTCCCATGGGCAGCTAATAGGCCACTGTGCAAACTGAATGTTGTACAAGAGGCCGTGGCTCCTATCGGCTTCTGAGACAGGATTTCTCACCCTCCTCAGCTCCTGGAAAATGTCAGGCCTCCTACCTTGCAAACATTCCTTCCTCTGTTTTAATCTCCCTTGCTGATTGCATGCATTATCTGATTGCACTAAGATTCGAGAGACAGACCATAAACAAGATCAAGCCAAAATCAAATTAAAGAGTAAAAATAATCAGTGTGAGGGCGAAGGTCAACATGGAAAGGACCCATAACTATGCTAATAAAGTTTTAAAGTGCCCACTTTTAGCTGTGCACATTCCAAAGCTAAAAGTGCTTTGCAGCTCGCTGGAAAGCACATTAAGGCTGCTAAAATATTCCCCCTTGTGCCAAGGAAGGTCAAATGATGAGCCTGGGGAACTGCAGTTATGCATACCATGCTGGAGCCTGTCTACCCCCTGGTGAGGATGCATCTCGCAGCTACTACCATTACCACTCATGCATTTGGGACGGCTAACACCATGCCGGTTAACTGGTCAAGCGACACAGAAAATTCCTCTTCTAATCTAACAGGGTGTTGGCTTGGAGGGCACAGACAAGATCTGGCGGCTTCAGCTGCAGGTATTTCTGACTGCCAGGTCACTCTTGCGGAAAACATCTCTCCAATTTGGCCTTGAGCCCAGTTGGCACATTCAGCAGGAGGAGGAGGTGGTGGAAAGGAGTCAGCCACTCAGGGTGTGCTCAGTGAAAGCAACATAAAACAACATCTCCCGGTATATACAACAGTAGCCGACACAGAGCCGGAAAAGTCTGCCCCTAACATGCTAATATTTAACTTGCAGGGAAAGCCTCATGTGGAGAAACACGAGGAAAACCGGACTCCTCTTTTGCAATCGGAAGCAGCACAGGCCCATGGAGACCGGGTCTCAATTTCAGATACGTATCTAATTTACATGTCTAAATCACTGAAAGTCGAGTCCATTGCACTCTGGACATGGCCGCATTCTTTCCTGTGTTCAGCAACAACTTGTGTGCTTATCTTGATCGGTCAGTCAGCATCAGCAAGGGAGTTTCTTTCTAGATATTGCAGAGGTACTGGAAAAACCAAACGTTGGACTAACTGCTTCATGTTGAAGAGTCTGTAAGCTGGCACGCCACGGAGCCACTCTTTCAGAGCTGCATGATGAGCCAAACTGCTCTTGATGTGGACAACTTACAGTCCAAAAGTAGTCTAAACAGCTTGCGGGGAACAATTCCAGGTCATGCCAACGTGATACAGTGGCTAGGTACAGGGCGGGGAAGCCCTGGCTCAGATCCTTACTCACGGGTAACCCTAGGCCAGGCACCTTCCTAGGACATACCCTACTGTGAAGGGAAAGGCAGGAGGACATTATTCTCCCCACACGTCCCTAGGGAAAGGGTGGGAATAGACATGCACAGACATATATATATACATATAAAATTATTATTATTAAACACAAAGACCTTTGCAGAAATGGCCAAGAGTTCACTGAGATCTCATGTTTGTGGGAAAGTTCCTTCCCTCAAACATTCAAAATATTGTCTGTTTATTTTCCTATCTGCACCAGGCCCTTCCTCCAAGGAGTTCAAAGGGACTGACACTCGTGTGCTTTGGGTTGCCAGAGCCAGATGTGACACGTTCTCTCCCAAACACATGAACACATGGAATTGTCAGATGACCAAGGCATTTGGCTGTGTGAGATAAAGGACAAGATAGGAGGGGGCTGGGTCTTGGGCAATCGGGGTTCTAGTCCGCACTGCCATGGGGCCAAGCGGGTGACTTTGGGCTAGTCACCTCACAGGGCTGTTGCTGGTAGGATAAGATTATGAGGAGGGGGAGAAGTACACTAGCTGCCTTGAATTGCTTGGAAGGAAATAGGGCGGGATAAAAATAATCAATATGTAAATAAATATACTACTGCTCTCCATTCAATATGCAGGAGCAAACTGGAATGGCAGGTGATTCTTCCTTCAGCCATGTCAACAGGGTTACAGACCTCCACATCTGAGGGAAGCAAGCTGAACTACAAAGGTAGGCCAAGCTACATGGAGCCCACCTCTCCGGCTTCCAAGAGAGGCACAAGGCTGGTGGGCTGAGGAGGACCATCTCAGACCATCTACTGCCCACAAGATGATGATATTATTATTATTATTATTTAGGGCTCACAATAATTTATTATTTATTACAGGCATCTGCATCCCGTCCTATCAGCTAGTGCTCAGGACGGCTTACAAAATATAAAAAATACAATATGCAATATAAAAATACAATATAAAAGCTCAATTATTAAAACAATATGAACATAATACAAACTTAAGAAAGAGGAGGAAAAATAGAAGTGCGACTGAATGAGACTGAAGAGAAGATCCTAAAACATCTAAAACTGTTGGTTATTAAAATAATGGTTAAATAAAAAGGTGGTGCTGGAAAGAGTATAGCGTTAGGGTTACAGAATTGAATTGGATCCAGAAGGTGGTGGCTCTCAGTGGCCTCAGACCACTTTTCCAACCTTGGGATTCTTCTAACTGGCCGTGTGAGAGACTGAAACTCGGGTTTGGTCAAAGAGGCACCTTCGCATTTGCCATTGGCATCACGCTTGCTCTCAAAACACGGATAGCCGAGTGCTGTGATTCGCAATCTTTGCTATAAACAGATGCAAGGCGCTATTTGTGATACCACACAGGGACGGGTATGGCTGGTTTTGGCAACGTATCGCTGAGGGATGGCCCTTCCGGGGCCCCTGGACGGTCCACCATGGCCACCCATTCCGGCCTGCCAAGCCCAGCCCTCCTTCCAGCGTTTCTCAACCCGGAAAGGGCAATGCTGGCTCACCTTGGGTTGGTACAGTATCGTTCTCGGTGAGAGATGCCACCTCCACAGGTCCTGGAGCAAGACGACCACCTGGACCACTCTGACCAGTGGCCGTGGGTTGGCTTGGGTCCTTCATCCCCGTACTTCACGCACTGGCCCCCACGACACCACTGCAACGACAACACCTCTTTTACACCTTCAAAATGCCGTTCTTGGCACCATGACATATCGTGAGACCGCACCAGTGTGGTGACATAGTTTGCTCGAGGTTAATTTCCCACACAGACTTTCCCCCATTAAGAAGAAAACGTGATCTCGGTCAGGTTAGCCTTTTCTGCGGAACCCTGAATATTCTCTTGACTTCTTGAACCTGCTTGTCATAACTATCTGGCCGACTGGATAATCAATTTATTTTTTATGCCACTGTTCACCAAAAGGCCTTCGAAGTGGCTCCAGGAAATGAGGGCGATCCAGCATCATGGTAAAAGCACAGGTCCATGACAGAGCCTAGATGCTTTCATCAAAAAGATTTTCCCTCTTATCCTGCCAGTCACACCTGTAATGGTGGAAGGACACGAAACCAATCCTCTGTTGATGGTTTTAGTGGTTGGGAAGCTTCATATGGCAGAAGGCAGGTTTTAAGATATGCTCGGCTCAAATTACACACAGAGCTTTCTGGATCCCGGAAACAGGAAGTATCAAAGGCAGGGCCTTCTCAGTTGTGGCCTCCCATCTGTGGAATCGACTTCCCAGCACCTCTCTTTGTCAAGCACCACTCTTACACATTTTCTGGCTCCAGACTAAGACATTTTTATGTAAGGAGCATTTTAATAGTTGATGATTTTAATTGGAATTTAAATGTAATCATATTTTAATGAAATTTTACTTTTCTTAATTATGACATTTATTCCAATCTGTTGTGAAACTATTATCTGATGTTCCTAGGATGTTATGCTATTTATTATTGATATTGTGGTTTTAATTGGCTAAATTGTGTTTACCTGTTTAACTTGTGATGTTTTATTGGTTTTTTATGACCTTTTGCTGGTTTTTTATGATGTAAGCCATCTGGAGAGTCATGTGGCTACCAGACAGTATGCAAAAGTGCTCAACAAGTAAATAAAATAATAAATAAATGGCTAAGGTCATCGTCCTGTCATTATTTTGACACTCCAGCTTTTGCCAAGCCACATCGCCTTGGCTTGCCTCCACCTGCTTCATCTCTCACAGGCTTTCACCACCACCATCCAAATGCCTCTTCGGGCATTCACTGGGCAGAGATATGATTCGGTGCCTTGACGCTGTTCCCAGCATCCAGGAATAATCCAACAGAGACTTCCCTGCTAGGGGTTCCAGGAGCAGCCTTTTCCGTGGTCCTCACTGGCCCCTGGTACTGCTGCACAGGCAGCACCTGCTGGAAGCCCACCACAAGCTACTCCTAGCAGGTAAGTTTGGGGAAAGAAAGGAGGAATGAGACCCCCAAGCATCTGGGACCTTGAGAGGCTTGCAGCTGGACTGACCATAAAAGCCAGCCATTTCCTGGTAGAATATTTAGAACAGTCCTGAATGTCATTTTCCTCCAGCCCAGTCTGAAAAGGGCCAGGGGCGAGGACAGTGCAAGAGCAGGACATATGAAGAGGCACTTTGACTAACACAGTTGCAAGGAAAACTTGTTTCTAAATAGCTCGGTCGCCCTTCTTGCAGTGAAGTGGCAACTCATATGTGGCACACGTGTCTCTAGCTTGTCAAACGGGCTTCTGAATATGCCACTTTCTTTTTTAATAATGTGTCCTCAGCCACAAATGCAGGAGATCATTCACTGCTATCAAGCACTTTTAAAAAGAATTGATTTCTTAACATTCTAGGTCATGCCTTTAGGCTGAGAAACTGCTTTTGAGGGAACTTCTCAAAGCAGCCCCTTCGAGATTTAGGTGTTGGTGGAGGCTGGATGCATCTTGGGGAGAAGGTTTTGCCCCAGTCCTGCTTCCATTCTATCACATGTATGCACCACGCATGTAAATATGCTCCATCTATGTGATGGAACATGTGGAGGATGGGAGGTGAGGCAGGAACCAAACAAGTTTTTATGCGCAAAAAGCAAACCCTGAATAGGAATCCAGCTCTTGGCTGCCCTGGGAAATGTGCACATGCAGAAAAATTCCCATGAACCAACATAAAATATAAAGCTAACCATTCTCTGCCCACCTTCAAATCGGACGCATCATAAAAACCTACAGAATTCTCAACCGGGTGAATTTGCCAGCATTCAGAAGTCATGACATGAGATGTTTTGCTCTTTAGATGGCCCCCTTTCTCCGACTGAGATAAACACCTGGACTGAGATAAACCGCTTGTCCAGGTCATGCTGCCTTTCCAGGAGACAAAACAATAAGGACTCTGTTTTGTTTTCAGCATCTCCCAGCCTTGAACAGGAATTCTGATACAATTCCTGAGCTGGCTGCACACACAAAATTCCTCATTGTGAGTGGGTCTGAATCTTAAATATTACAGAAGATTAACCATCGTGGTCTCTGCCTTGCTTATAGCAACATTTAGTATAAATGAGAGATTAGATGCAGCATTTCTTCATGCCTTGCAAATAGGGGCCAATGAAATGGAGAGGAGTGAAGACAGAAATGTGTGTCTTTTCCCTCCAAGTTGGTACCATCTTGGACCTGGGTGTGGAGAGAGATGCCAAGGTGAAGGGTGTAACTAGACTTTAAGAGACGCACTTCAACCGTTCAGAAAGATAGAAGTGTTGTTGGTGGTTTTTGTAAGCCGTCCAGAGACTTTGGTATTGGGTGGCATCTAAAAACGTTAAATAGATAAATAAAACTGCTCAAAAGCCAAGTAAGTGCCACGTTATAGGCAGCTGGGCATAACTGTCTGTCTAGGACTCCAAGAGGCCGTGTGTCCTCACTCTGGCTTTAGCATGCCCTCACTTGATGTGAGGAATTGGAGAAAGGGGATCTCTGCCCTTTTACAAGTATCCTGAAGTGCATCCTTCCATTTTTCAGAATAAGGAGTCCTGCAAAGGGACCCTTTCCTTGAGAGTTCTGTGTCCATGCTGGCTGCTACCAAGTTGTTATTCTAGTTGAAGTATTCCCGGCCTTAGATCATGCTCGGAAAAGGCTCTTGCCGTCACTGTCTTGCCACGTTGACATCTGTGATTTATGATCCTTTTTTTAAAAAGCTGGTTCAGCAATGAATCAGAGTTCAAAAGCAAAACTCAGCCTTAGAAAGGATGGATGTCTACCGTGTGGGATGAAACCAGTCCCTTCAAAGGCCAGGGATGAAACAAAAGGCGATGCAACGGCTCTTGGATGTAGACACCCCCCAGGTCTAACTGCCCTCAGCCGCTCGGGCCCCTTTGCCCGCTGCTCTCGTGCCTTTGTTCATTCCAGAGTCCCCATTTACCGTATTTTTTGCTCTATAAGACTCACTCTTTTCCCCCTCAAAAATAAGGGGAAATGTCTGTGCGTCTTATAGAGCGAATATGTGTGTGCAGTAAGTCTGTCAGATGTGCAGCCCGTGGGGAAGTGATGGGGAATGTGCCTGTGATGATGTGCCCATTTGAGTCAGAATATTTTTTTTCTTGTTTTCCTCCTCTAAAAACTAGGCACGTCTTATGGTCAGGCACGTCTTATAGAGCGAAGAATACGGTACGTCCCTCGAGCAGCAAGCGAGTGTGTTGAGTCTGTTGCCACATTCAAGTGTGAGGGAACAGTGGCTTCTGCAGAAGGGAAACCCTTCATTGCATTTGCTTTCCTTTTTCCTGGAAAACAAATTCCATTTTTTCCCAAACTAGGGACTAGGCTGCTTCCCCTTCCCACCCTCTGCGCTTTTGGGGCTGTTTCTGGGAAAAGTGGCAAAGAGGAGCAAAGTCCCGCAAATTTCAGAAGGGAGTGATGATGAATGGAAGTTTGTTTACTTCCTCACTTGTTTCCCAAACCTCAAATCGTGGGGAAGTGTAGCAGGACACCAGGGGATGCAGGCAATGCAGGCGTGGGCAGCATGCAATCCTGTTTTATTTTTTATTTAAAGTCCCATTTTTCAAGCATCTGGCAGCTGCTACAGAGCACTAAAATGATCGCATTTAGCTTGCAAACAAGCTTCTTTCCATTCATTAATGTATATAGAAAGAGCACTAGAAAACTTCGGTGGCAGGTGGATTGGTTTTATATCTTTCCTTTAAACAGCACGGCTGCAATGAAGGGGGGAGCGAAAATGGCCCCCAAATCTCTTGCACTGCAAAGTTCGGAAGGGTTCAGGCTCAGATTCGATCTGTTTCAGAGGCATCCCACTTCGATTTGGACAGCTCCTGAACCAATTTAAGTATGGATTCCGCTCTTAAATCAATGCAATGCTCCTTTTTTACAATTTTTGCTCCTATTTTGTGCTGTTACAATAAACATGCCATCAAAGGGGAAAGGGATAAATCAAAGCTTAATATTTCACGAGGAAATATCCAATGTGATTTAATATGTAGCCATCAATTTTCCAGAAGAAAGTAATAGATCTACATTATCTATGCAGTCGCTTTGTCCACAGTGCAGATTACCTTTAATCCACCAAGATAGAAAATTGCTATCGATCCATCTGCCTTCACTGAATTTTACAAGTTTATTCTTTCAATTTACCCATTTCCCAGCATCTCACAGTCTGTTTATCAGTCAGGGGCAGATTTGGAGATTGCAGTATCTTTGCGAATTCACTTGCAGCTGTTATTATTCAAAAACATTTCTGTCTCCAGTCTCTGAAGAATATAATCTGGATAACCAAATAGAAACTTGGCCGCTGTGATCCCAAACTCCTGGGAATAAGTTTCACACAATTCAGTGGGGCTTAGTCCTTCAAAGACAGGGTTCTGCTGCAAAGGTCCCTGAAGTTGAGAGCCTTCCCGTTGGTTTATTGTCTGCCCAAAGCAGATACAGAACTGTATTTTGCTAGCAAGAAGGTAAGATGCATCCTGAGGATCAGAGCTAACACTTTCCTATTACGCAACCTGTAACTCTCAGTGGCCAACTAGATGACTATGGACATCTCCCAGACAGGGCATGAACACAGTGATGCCCTCTGAGTCTTTATGGATTGATGCAGGTGTAACTACCCCCATAAATGGGTATTGTGAACTTTTGTAAGGACACCAGAAGACATGAGTCTACAAGAAACCCCGGGAAACCTTCCTGCAGAGCAGGTAAATGACATGGCACCTTCTCTGGGGAAGTGATGATAAATCATGTCTTTGCTTAACTTTGACTGCCTCTTTTTTGACGGCTGTCAGATGCAGCCACAGTGGAAAGGCGGATCCCCTGCAACCGCTGTTGAGAAATGCTCAGGATGGACACTTGCTGCACCTTCCCAGTGGGCACCGTCCTGCACATTGACCACTTTGGAAGATCTAATCCTAAGGTGGAGCTGGTGTGGGTAAAAAGATCCAGAACCGCACAAGTGCAGCTCAAAATAATATCCCATTTTGCAAATATTTGGGACAATTAAAAAGATGCTTTGCAACCAAAGTGCTGCTGAGGCACTTGGAAGGAACTGATCAAGTCATCAAAGCAAGGGATGCAAAAGTGAGCTGAAAAGCCAGCCTTTGCGATCTGAGGAAAGCGAGAACATTTGATGGGAAAAGCAACACAGCAAGCCTGAAATGACTTGCAGTTGTAGTGGGGTGGTGGGAAGCCAGTGCCAGGTGTCCCCAGGTGTCACTTAGGGACTTCTGGGATGGCTGACAGTGGTAGTTGCCCATGGCTACTTGGCAAGAGCACCAATAGGTCACTCTTTCCAAGCCATGTTGAGCTGCTTGCCTCAGTTCAGATAGTGCAAAAACCCATCCTGGGTACAGCAACCCCCAGAACACCGCATGGGTTATGAGATCGGCTTGTTGCCCTCAAACAAACCCTTCTGAAGAGCTCACTTTGGATGTGCATGTCAAGAGGACTCATTCTGGGTTGCAGCCCATGATGGTTTTTATGTGGTGTGAACTCAGTCATGTGGGCAACCATGCAAGAAAGCCAGTTCAGGAATTAGGAATATTGGACCTTTTGCCCTGTATTCACGCTGACATGAATAGGCTGGAAGAGGAAGCCCATGGAGGCAAGTCATGGGTGAAATAAAGGAAAACTCTTGATTTCACCTTGTTTGCCTTGCATGTGAAATGGGACTGTGGGGCATTAAACCGACTTAGCTTTCTTGATACATAATATACTATATTGACTAAACTTTGGGAAAGCTTATTATGAGCCTTATTCTGCTACGAATACCCTTCACAAAGCTGGATCCAGAGATGATCAGACGATTTGCAAAGGGAAGTAGGCTTCTGTGCGAGCAGAGGTCAGATGCACATTTGGAAAAGGATGTGGTTTACTACCGACAAGGCATGGAACTGAATATGCACTCAGCTCTTGATACATGTTCAGATGTGCATTCCTTCAAAAGCGACACAGTTCTGATAGGCAGCGTCTGTGTTCAGGTACATTCACATGTTCTCCCTCGGGACACTGGTGCTTAAGTACTTCTATTTCAAAAGAGCTACATCAGATTTTCTGTTATAGTTCTGCATTCATCTCAATGTTAACCCCTTGGAGTTGTAAGAATGACTTATGGCAAGCTATACTTTACCATAGTAAATGGGGAAACATGACTAAAGAAAGCAAGCAGACTGTATAGACAACTTGATTTATAGATGAAGTAAACTGTTTGAGATTAATTGTTCCTGTCTGTTATTCTTGGACCAAAATGCAGAGATAGCACTTCTCTTGGGGCTGTCTGTCAGGATTACACCCCATTTACCCTAAAAGCACATGTTGGCTTTGAAGTGAGGAGATTAAATTGTGTCTGTCTGCATTCATTCTGACATGTGCCCTGAGTATGATATCCTTAAAAACTAGTCGGGAGTCAGATTACTGAACAGTTGGGTTTAGAAAAAGCCTGATATGATGTTTCTGTTTTTCCCTAAGAAGCAGAACTGTTCTTTCCAAGCTCACCACTAAAGAGAATTTAATATACAAGTGTCCTTTCATTATAAATTCCAGGGTCTATCAGATTCATTAAAACAATGATTAAAAAAGAAAGAAAAGCCACAATAAAAAGGAAGGCTAATTAGACTAGGCATTAAGTCCTGCAAATGCTTAGATAACACATTTTAATGGGGTTGAAACTCTTTCATACTGGAGGTGGGAGAGAATTCCAAAGGCAAAGCGTCACAACTGAAAATGTCCTCCTACCAAAGGCCACCAGAAGTATATAAGCTGGTGATGGAAAGATCAGGACAACCTGATCTCTAAATTCAAGTTGCGACAACCCAGTTTCAGGCTGAACAGCAGGAAAAGCTCCCTCACTGTCAGAGCAATGAGGTAGTGGGACCAGCTGCCTGGAGAGGTGGGGGGCTCCCCACCACTGGAGACATTCAGGAAGAAACTGGGCAGCCCTCTGAGTGGGATGGTATGACTTGGTGTCCTGCAGCAGCAGGGGGTTGGACTGGATGGCCTTCATGGCCCCTTCCAACTCTACGATTCTATGATTCTATGGAATCTCAATGAATGGCCAAGTTGACGGGATGAAGGCACTCCCTCAGGTAACTCGGCCCTAAGCTGTTAAGAAACTTACATGTTCCTTGAACTTAATTCAGGAACACAGTGGAAGCCAGTGCAAAGGTGAGCAAAGATATGAGCATGGTGGAGCCACTCAGCAAGGTAGCCATGAAGTTCTGCACAAGCCAGAGGACACTGCAGCCGCCCAGTGCTGGGGTTATCAAGGCTCGCCGTGATCAAACTAGCCCTGTTCAGAAATGGCTGTAGCTGGCATTCCAGCCAAAGCTGGTAGAAGACACTCTGCATCATGGAGACCACCTGTCCCTCCAGTGGCAAAGATGGAAATACTTGAAGGCTGAGTACCTGATCTTTCAGCAGGAAGACAACCCCATCCAGAACAGATATCCTGCCTCCCTCCTGGACCTGCACAGGACCTCCTGGACCTTCTCACCAAGGTCCAAGCTCAGCGTTTCATTCCCTGTGCAGGCCACCAGTGCATCTAACCACCCAGCATCTTCATGGCTAGCTTTGATTGAGATACACCTGAGAAACAGGGTGGAGTGTCCTTAGAAGGCACTGGCAGTGATGAGCCTGTGGTGGCTTATTCACACATGACAATGGATTTAAGCACTCCTTTGCGGGTCTCCACGGGGCAATGGGAGCACACAGGTCTTCTTCCCTTGCAGATGAGCCTCCTGCATCAGAGGTTGCAGTGCCAGCCTAGCGATGCTGAGCAAATGTGCTGATTTCACACAGAGTCAACGGAGCATGCTCACAACTGTGGGAGACCCTGGCCACCAGCCGCCATATTGAAATGGGCAGCGATGCTACCAAAGGAATATTTTGATATTGCAATCAGTAAATGATGAACATTACAGAAATAGGGGAAGGCATCTTCCCGTGAGAGACCATGCTATCCGTCAAAACCACAGAGACAGTAAGCACTTTCAAAAGTATTTACTTCTTAAAACTGAGCATTCTGAGATTCTTGGGGTGGGTGGAAAGAGCCACTCTTCCTTAGTAAGTGGTCAGTGGAAATTCCCAAGTAATGGCAGAAGGAAATTATATTTGATGTATTGACCTATCTCTGTCACACAGAGGTGGGTAGAGACCTGTTCTCCCCTGCAGAGGAGGGCAGGATGTGCTGCAGTGGAGCAAAGCTCAGGGAACCCAGGTTCAATTTAGATGTCAGGGAGTACTTCCTGACAGTTAGGACCCCGAGTGTGTGGAGGTGGTTGAGGCCCCATTGGTGTGGGAGTTCAAGGATAGACTGGACATGCACATGGTGGGCATGTTGTGAGAGGAGCTGGCTGGAGCCGGGGGTCAGACTAGATGGCCTGGGAGGTCCCTTCTGCCTCATTCTGTTTTCATGTTTCTATGTTTAAATGATCCTGTGACCAAGAATAGGGACCTCAAATGGTCCGTTCTTATTTGCAAGTTTATTTTTATAACCATTTAAAATATGGATCAATGCATTTGACTCCCTCAGCCCTGACCCACACATCCACCCCTCCCCAAGCCCAACCCCAACCATTCAAAAGCCCCCTTCTTACCATGTCGTAACCACACATGGTGCCTTCTGCGGCTGGCATAAATTTGGTTTCGCACTTTCTTCCGATCCGATGGCACCACAGGGCTTTGCAAATGTCCTGTTTGGAGGTGGAAACATCAGTAAATGGAAGGAGCCATGTGCAGATATATAGCCATAGTTACAACCAGTCATGGCTAGAAGGAAGCAAAAACATTCTCTGCAAGGCAAATGTTATATTCTCATTAGAGAATTTTCCCGAGGCAATAGATGCTCTGAAAATGGTTTTCACGTTGCATTCATACCCTGCCCTTTTCCCTCTTCCAAGGAGCCCGAGTTGGCTTACACAGCTCCATTTTATCCTCACAACAGCCCTGTGAGGTAGGTTAGTCGGAGAGTGAGTGATTGGCCCAAAGTCACCCAGTGGGCTTCATGACTGGGTGGGGACTTGAACCTCGATTTCCCAAGTCCCCAGTCCAAGCCTCTTGCCACAATACCACACAGGATCTCTTTTTCTGTCAGTGGACTGTATCTACTCCATGAGAATTTGCTGAAATCCACTGGGTTTCTGTCCAAGCCACGTATTTAGATCAGCTCACCAGTGATTAAAGCCATGCAGCCCTTCTCGGGGTTCCCAGAGGATCGATCAGAGGGACAGCAGGTGGTCGCTGGGAGAGGGACCTTTTCGCAATGGTTCCCTAGCTTTGGAGAGCTCCCCTGAGTTGGCTCCCACTCCGATGTCTTTCCAGAATCAAGCAAATATCCCTGTCCCCACATTCTGGCTTTTGAAATTTTGTCAGTTGGTTCTATTCTGACTTGCATATGATTGTCATGCTGCAATTAATTAATTAATGGTCATTTTATGGCATTTGTAATATAGCTATCTCATGACTGTTCTTGCAAAAAGTTCTCTAGGAATCTCAAGTATGAATGAATGGCTGAGTTACCAATTTAAGCCAAAGTATTAACTTCTCATCTTGACATTGTGAAAGGATAGGAGATAAAAATAATACAGGGAGAACCTCATGCACGGAGTTGGGAATTTATTTATTTGTTTATTTTTTGATTTATATCCTGCCTTTTTCCTACAAAGGGCTCAAGGCAGCTTACGTCATTCTCCTCCTTCATCTTCTCCCCACAACAGCAACCCTGTGAGGTAGGTTGGGCTGAGAGTCCGTGACTGGCCCAAAGCCACCCAGTTGGCTCCATGGCCGAGCGGGGGCTTGAACCCAGGTCATCCGAGTCCCAGTCCCGTGCTCTTAATCACTACGCCACACTGGCTCTCCCCCTTCATCTGTGGGGACATTGACTGCCAAGTGCCGAGGTTGAGCCACTGTGCTCTTTGAACAGATGTGGTTGCTCTCCTGAATAGACAACCTACTGCCAGTGCCGATTTCCAGTGCAGGCCCCATGATCCCCAGCAGAAAAAGGGGCAGGCAGGATCGGAACACTGGCAGCCACTTCTCCCGTTTGGAAAGAAGTTCATGCTGCTCACGACAAACGTTGTGCAAATCGTTCTGCAAAAGAGCAGCCCTCCTTAGTCTGGAGGGAGAAGACTGGGGTTCATATCCTGGCTCAGCCACGAATAACTTGTGGTGAGTCATCATCTCTCAGTCTAACCTACCCAGAGTATAGTCTGAGACCCAGAGTTTGGCCTGAAGGAACATTAGGCGTCCACCGTGTCGAAGCTAAGAAAGTCCAGGGCTGGCCTGAGCTTGGATGGGAGACCACCAGGGAACCACAGGAAACCACCTTGAGCTCCACAACGGGAGAAAGGTTGGGTATTAATATAATAAATAAAAACCTTAAAGATACATGGTAAAGATAACATTGATAGTGGTTGTGGCACTACAATCCATTTGCCTTGCCCTGAGGCAGATGGGATACAGGCGGGAGAAACATGCAGGTTCCTACCTTCTTAAAGTCCATCATGCACAGCTTGGCTTTCTCCCCGAACTGCCACTTGCACTGCGTGGCGGCATCATACAGCTCTCCGGGGAGCTTCTCTGGGTATTTGTACTCATGCACGGGCCTTGGCTGATCCGCAAGACACAAGGACTGCGCCGAGCTGCAAGAAAACCCAACTGGCACGTGAAAGAAGAATGGATGGGTGCAAATTGGGGTCCCAAGTTCCCTGGGTGGGAGTGACATTAACAAAAGGAAAGTAACCCCTAGACCAGCTGGCCCCAACCTGGAGTCTTGCGGATGCCCTGGACTGCAACACCCAGTTGGCTGAAAATGATGGGAATTGATCTCCAGCACAACTCAAAGGCAACAGGTTGGCTGTTGAAGGCTGTCCCGGGCCTTTGAATGAGATGGCTTGATTCTAAATCAATATGATGGTTACAAAGCTTGGAGACCAACCGCACGCTGCTAACATGCAACGCAGCCAGAAATGTATGGGGAAAAGAAAGAAACCGGAATCGTTCTCCAGGGGGCAAGTCCATTGTCGGACATGCTCCCACTGCTGGATGACGCTTGCATCAGTCTGCTGACCAGCAGCGTCAAGTGAAGTCATGGTGCCACGCAGTGAATGTTGTTGTTAAGTGCCTCGCACTTGTTCATCAATTTTTGTGATGGCTGTTTTCAGCCATCATATCGCGAGAGGCACTTAACAAAATGGCTGCTTTCAGCCGTGTATTTTGCAACTGTCCATCTTATCCAGTGCTCGGTTAACATGTCTGATTTAAAAAAAAAATGTCAGAGCCTCCAGATATATAATGTTACTGGATGAGAATATGTAGAGGCCTAACAGTACCCAAGCTGAGTGGAGAACTTTGCTTTCAAGTCCTGGAAATGGCTCAAGGCCCATTTGGATTAAATCTTGCCAATCATTGACCTTACATGCGGGTCCCTCCAGGTCTATGCAGCTCAAAAGCCAAACAAATGCATCTTTGGGATGTCAGACATGTGAACGAGTCTCTAATATTAACTTGCACTTCTAAATTAAGGACCACCACACTGACATCAATAAACAGGACCATCCTATTAATACAGGAAATGAGAGGGTCACATGGTCGATGCAATTAGCACGGCTGAAAGAAAAATAGCACAGCCTAGCTGATGGATTCTGTTTAATGCTACTTAACATCTGCAAGTTACTCCATTCCCACAAATGGCAGAAAACACCAGAGATGCTTTTTCTGGCTCTGGATTCTCGCTGTCTCCATTGATGGATGCTGGGAACCCCATTATGAAATATGAAGTCATTTATCAGTGATGGCCCATGTAGTATCGTGAGATGGTGTCAGGCTAAGACTGGAGAAACCGAGAGTCACATTTTCCCGCAGCCCTGAAGGTCATGGATTGACCTTGGGCCCATCACGATTCCTCAGCCAAGCGTTGCTCACATAGTCACTCAGAATGTTGCGCACATCTTCTTCAGCACATGGAAGGCAATGGGAAAGAGGCAGAGCAAATACGTTCATCCTGCCATCCCCCCTCCCTACATTCCTTGAGCAGAGGAACAGAACAGCTGTGGCTTTCCACCCAAATGGGTGAATAGAGGGGAAAACTGATTATCAACAGCCATCTCACATGTTAGAGAGAGCCAAGCCCAGGTTTGCCACCAGACAGACACTGTATACCCAGTCACAGCTCTCTCATGACTGGCACTGCGTGATACATCTTCATACTTTTATGTTTTTATGCCTAACATCATCTACTGCACCGTTCGTTAGCCTTAAGCTTGACCGTGCAGTATTCATGTTAAAGCCCATCTTTTGCTGCGTATTCACAAAGGGGTCGTTCAACAGACGGTTCATGGGGCAAGAGCCATCTTGGTTTTGATGGCATTAACAGCCTGCTAGAGAAGGGGAATTGTCCTGCGGTAACCAGAAGAGCCACTGGGATTGACTGGGATCAATGCCAGGTTGAAGACTGGAGCTGTCTGTGTCTGTGTGTGTGTGTGTGTGTGTGTGTGTGTGTGTGTGTGTGTGTGGCTTCTGCAAAGCATCTTGAGTGAACGCACAATGGACAGGATCAAAAACAGCTGCATAAAACCCAAGAACAACTATGATCGCTATACAAATATATATATGGTTCCCAAGGAGATTGAGGAAACCTTATCATGGGAAATTTAATGCTTATTGGGGGAAAAAATGCTTTGGACAATGTTTCCAGTCCTGTCAAGACTGGAAAAGTTGCCTCAGACTGTTGTTTCCAAGAGGGATTTGCATTTCTTTTGATAAAGAGTTTCCTCAAGCATCTTAAGTGGAGCCCCAGCATCCTGGAGAAAGCAGAACATGAGAACCAAGCATTCACTCCTACCGTCCATGATTTTCCCTGGATGCTCTGGACAAACGGAGAACGACAGTAATGTTGCAATGGGGCTATCTCAACTCTTTGAGGCCATCGCAGATGCCTGTTTTCTCCACTTTCTGGAGACTGGTAACTGGTGAACGGTGTTCCTCTTTTCTGAGTCACAAAAATCACGATCATTTCCTGCTCTTGGAAGGGAGGCAAACACAAACTTTCCAGGATTTTCCTTGGATATAGTTACTCATTCAGTGGGCATACCTTAGGAATTTGTAGAGATATTGGCGACTGCATGCTGACCAGGAGAAGACCCCATTGTGACCTGCCAGCGTAGGTGACATGATGTTACCTTCAGACTTCTTGCATATGTTTCCTTCTCCATCATGGACCATACCAAAGCTGGAAGAGACAAGACGAAAATTTATCTTCTGCCTTTATAAACACCGTCTTTGAATGCCAGCAGCGTGGTCTGTGGAGGAAGAACCTCAACTGCAGCTTTCACTGATGTACTGGATGTTGAAATGCAGATGTATTTTGGAAACATCTCAGGGGCTCTTTTGTGGTAGCTCCACTCCTACCTGAAGGACCATCTCCAGATGGTGGTGTTGGGGGACTGTTGCCCCTGAATAATTCTCCCTGACTAATTCTACCCAATGTTGTTGTTAGTTGCGAAGTTGTGTCCGACCCATTGCAATCCCATGGACAACATTCCTCCAGGCCTTCCTGTCCTCCACCATCCCCCGGAGTCCACTCAAGCTCACACCAACAGCTTCAGTGACTCCATCCATCCAGCCCCCTCATCCTCTGCCGTTCCCTCCTTCTTTTGCCATCTCTTGTTCCCAGCATCAGGCTCTTCTCCAGGGAGTCCTTCCTTCTCATTAGGTGGCCAAAGTGTGTGAGTTTCATCTTCAGGATCTGGCCTTCTAAAGAGCAGTCGGGGTTGATCTCCTCTAGGACTGACTGGTTTGATCGCCTTGCGGTCCAAGGGACTCGCAGGAGTCTCCTGCAGCACCACAATTCAAAGGCCTCAATCCTTCGGCGCTCAGCCTTCCTTATGGTCCAGCTCTCACAGCCATCCATTATAACATTCTACCCAACAGACTGCTTCCAATTCACTGGCTCATACGAAGGATCCTGATGCCCATTTCTCTCCGCAAAGATAGGCATACTAACTTACTTATGTCCAGACTCATGTGCAATGGTAAAAGCCAATCCAAGACCAGTATCTTCATTAACGGTGCAGCTGCGGTATTTACTGCACATTCCACTTATCGGGGCAAATCCTAGTGCATTAAATGGAAAAGAAGGGAAAAGAGAATGGGATTTTGAGAGCGAGGTTTGAACAAATCGGAAACGTGACTCTCAGAGCCCAGAGAGCTGAGTTTGGTGGCTTCACAAGGCCCATGCGGACACTATTTTCGTGAAGCACTCTCTTGACACAAGCATGACATGAATGACCTTCTGCTGCAGTTGCCCATCACAGTGTGCAAGCGCATTCCTGCGTCCTCCCCATTGTCCATCCACCCCACCACTTTCTCAGCCAGCACCTGCTGTTTTAAATGTCCCCATCTTCACTGTGTTAAGGTTTCATTTTTTTAGCCTTTTAAAATGCTGTACACTAACTTGATGGCTTTTTAGCTAACCCTCACAGCTGTTATTGTATCTATTTACAAGTGGGACCTCCAACAAAATTTTGCAGTGGTGCTCAAGTTTCTAGTCCCTCCATTCATCCTCCCTCCACCTCCACCTTCCCTTTTGCTATTTCCTTCCTGCCCTGTCTCCGTAACATTCACATTCATTCTTCCGTGTGCTATTTTGGACAGTTCTGCCGAGCAGTTTTTCGCCCTAAGCAGTTTTTGTTGGCCCTTCTGTTAACCTTGGAGTTTCCACAAGCCAGTGGATCCCTCCTTCTCGTGCACGGGTGTTGCCGTTTTGGCCTTCTAGGCCTGGGGCTTTGTGCCCGAACACTGGCAAAATGGGGGAAGAGTCCACTCTTCCCACCTTCCCCCAAACTGTTCAGGATGAGGCCTGCAAGGGCACAGGGAAACAAACAAAGCCCTACGCAGAGTCCACCCTCTGGAAGCCCGCCAGCAAGGTCCGTTCCTGCTGATCCCCTCACTTCACACACCTTTCACCAATGCCAGCAGCGGGACATGGGGTATATTTGTGGAGAAGGGATCCCTGGGCAATTTCAAGACTGGGTCCATCAGCCTCCAGTTGCTGAACTCTAACCGTGACGCAAACTTGTCAGCACAGACAGACAGACAGACAGACAGAAATCCGTGGGCGCCAGGCTTGCATTTTGATCTAGCCAACACTGGCTTGTAGATGTTGGGCAACCATGTTGGAAGAGGTCCGTTTTGTCAAGGGCTTGCGCGAGGCAGGTGTGACTCACCCAAGGTGTCGCATGGCTCGTTCTTCCAGGAGCAGATGTCCACACCGGTCAGCAAAATGGCGTGGTCGTGCCGGCCGCCGTCTTTCCCCATGAGGCCGGACTGCCACTGGCAAAAGCTGCTAAGTGTGTGGTCGGCGTGGTGCTTGATCACCAGGCCCGGCTGCAAAGAAACATCCAGGAGGAGGAGAAAAGAAGTCCCACCATGTTAAAATAAGAACTGGAAGTGAGCATTACCTTTTTGGTTCAGACACTTACTTCTCTTTCCCCAGGAGCCACCTTTGAAAGAAGGAAGGAAGGTGGACATGAGAGGCAGGGCCTTCTCGGTTGTGGCACATCAGCTATGGAATCAGCTCCCCAAGGGCGGTACCCTGGCACTGACACTTTATATATTTCGGCGCCAGGGCAAAACCTTTATATAGGAGAATCATAGGCCTTTCTCTTCATTCACCTTGCTCAGAAGGCTGTTGGGAAGATCTCCATTCTCCTGCCCGTGATATGGAGAATGTCAGAAAGAGCAGCTTACTCTGAGCTGGATGGGACTCGCCGTGTCCCAGAGACACAGCCGTTAAGGTCAATTTTTGCCATGGGTCAAGGAGCAGGATGGCCCCTTGTACTGACAGGAAGGGGCTTTCAAGGAAGACGCATCTCAACATCTGGTATCCATATCTACAACTGGAGCTGGACTGAGACCACAGAATTCTATGGCTAAGCACCTATAGCCATTGCTTTGGCAAAAGCGTTGATCACCAGTGACCTGCAACATGAGCTCGTAACCAGATATAAAGGATGTCATTTGCCACCGGTCTGTTGGTCAACACATGGGAAGATGCTATTAATTAGACTCAAAATACTGTTTTAAAAAAGAGAGAGGAGGTGTACGTCCCAAAGTGACAGAGTATTGCCTTTAAAGGGATTATCATGTCTGTCCAATATTCTTTTCTCCTTTGACATAAGGAATAAAGGATAAGATAAAAATAAGGAGAAAATATTGGAAGGCACTAGGTTCAGTCTTGAAAAAGCTTATGCTATGCAGAGATATCTTCCAGGATATTAATTAAGTGATTCATCAACTAAACGCCACAGCCCTAAAACATATAGTTAGCTTTTAACTTCATGTATTCCTTTATCTGGTTAATTTATTCCTTTTTCACCCTTTCCTACACATGGCAGACCAAAAAAAATGCCAAACAGTAAGCAACCCATGTTCGAGAGCAGCCGTTCTGAGCCAGAGGAGTAAGGAAAATTATGTCACAGGTGTAAGATCAAAAGATTACTCTCCTTATTCTTTCCCAGTTGGATGTGGTCCAAGCACAAAAAGCTAAGCAGTCAATGTAATTAAGCTGTCACTTAAAGAGCCCTTCATTTCAGCACATAAAATGAAGCGTTACATTGCGAGCTGAGCCTTCTCCTGCACTGGGGCTGCAGGCAACGCAAAGACAAATAAGGAAGGAGGGCGAGAAAGGAAGGGAGGATGGACTTCCAGATGCCTCTCCACACCACTGCAACCTCTGGGGGAGGGAGAGTCTGGAGGTGTTCTGAGTAGGGGGACCCCGATGCTTAGCAGGGGAACACATCCAAGCACTGCGTTTTAAGTGTCTCCATGCACTGCACGGGGTGTTGCAGGGTTCTGCTCTGGACCACAGCATCCCTATTAGTGCCACTCTCGTTAAAGGCAACCAAAGAAAATGAACAATTCTCGCTGTTCTTTTCACCCCTAACCCCAGACCCATAAAAGCACAGCCTGAAGGGGCTATGCAGAAGGATATTGGTATCATGTATTCCTTCTCCACTCATGCTTATTATTGTCTTCTGGCTCCTCCTTCTCCTCATACATTTATACACCTCCCATAGCCAAAGCTCTCTGAGCAGTTTCCAACAGTAATCATAGAATCATGCACTCAAGTCCCCCTCCAGGTTCCAACCACGCCTGACCTTGCTCAGCTTCCAAGATTAGGTAGGATCTGACACTTCAGGCAGAGCTTATTATTATGGAACTAGTTAACAAGTCTGGCTAAAACCAGTCCCTGGTTACTGGGATGCCCAGTTATGCATTGCCAAAAAAGAGGAAATATGTCCCCAAAATCGAGGACCAAACAGACCATCGTTTTGTACAAAATTTGTACACGCTCATATATATTATGAATTCACATGTCGAAGTAGCATAATTTAAATAAAAATGCATATCACTATCATGTGAAAGACTGTGGCCAGGTGAACTTTGTATCGCCAGCAGGTGTTGAAGGCCCTGCCTGTCGAGGTGCTGCTCAACATGTAAACAACCCACACGTCCGCGAGCAATAAAACTAAAGTCCTTTATTGCTACTTGTCTACCAGATTTACAACTCTATAGATAAGCTCTTCTGTTGAGGTCTTTGGAATGCAGATGTTAATCCTCTAGTGGTGTCTCTCCCCAAGCCCACGTGAGACTAGCTCTCCTGGTCACGCCTGTCTTCCCTCTGGAGTAACAAGCTCTGCCTTTGCTCGTACCTCCTCAGAATTCTGCGATTGGTTGCTAGAGAAAAGTCTGTCATGCCCCCTGCGCCTCCTGTGTCATGTTCAGGAAGTTCAGCATCAGTGGGAGGAGGGACAGCCCACTCTGACTCCTCCTGAGTAGAACTCGTAGTGCCTTTTCCCTTGGGGCTCTCCTGCTTTGATGTGGGCTCGGGTGTTTGCTCATTGGGCAGTGAGTCAGGGGGAGGTGCAGCTATCTGCTCAGCCACCCCCAAGCTAGGCTGCGGGATTGGCTTTTGGATACGGGGTCCCAAGCGCAAGACCTCCTCGTGAGGTGCTGCCTCTGTCGGGGCTTCAGGCACGACGCTGTTGTACTTTCCTGTGGTTCTCTGACTTTAGACTGGACAGCCCTTCAAACAGAGGTTGCCTTCTAACACAGGCCTGTCACCTAAGAGACCCTCAAGGAGAGGACTGTCCTCAGTACAAAAGGACACATGGCCACCCTCCTGGTTGGTGCAAATGATGGGGATGGCCCAACCCTGCACTTCAGGTGCAACTGACAGGAAAGGGCTCGAAGCATAAGGGATGGTGAGAGAGCGTGTGGTGAGGTGAGCAGGGACTGGGACCAGAGCTTCTCAAAACTGCCCTTCGGAGCCTAACTCCTTCACTCACAAGCCTGGCAGAATGTCCCCCATGCCACAAGAGCTCTCTGCGAACAAGGAGCTGACTCCAAGGACCGAGATAGCTCCCCCAAGCCTTATGAAACCCCAGCCTCTGATGCGATCTTCAGTCTTTCTAATCTCCTTGTTTCTTTCCTCCACACTGTTGCTGCCACCTGTGAACCACTGTTACCTCCCTGCTTTTACTCAGCATGTTGGAACTTCACCTGCTGCTCTGGAACTTGGAACCAAACTACACATTACACGAATCTGTGTAGTGCATTCTGTGAGCAATGCAGAGATGGGCTGCTTCCATCGCCCTCTCCCTCTCCTTTTTGACCTACAAAGCCTATGACAGGGTTGATGGCCATTGCAGACAAAAAACTCTGGAGGCCCACAAGTTACTAATTTCTGGTGAAGAACGTAGTCCAGGTTTTCACTGGCGCTCTGGGAGGGGATGTATTGGAATGACTCCCCCACAATCCCCAGGCAACGAAGGGCAGCTTATGTGGATGGAGGAAAAGCCTATGAGAGCAATCCCAACATGGCATTCATGCGTTAATTCTCTCTAGACTGCAACTTGGACACAGCTAAAGAAATTCAGTTAATCTTCAGAGTGGAAGTTCTCCAGGATCCTCTGGTGGAGGGCTTTCCCTCCCATATCTTGGGAGGAAAAGCATATTGTTTTGTATGCTTTTAATTATGTTGTAAGCCGCCCTGAGGCTTGGTTGCGATGGGGCGGCCTATAAATTTTTAAATAAATAAATAAAATAAATAAATATCTGCGACCTGGAATTCTTTTATCTGATGCCAAGGACTGATCCCAAGACCATCTGGATTCAATTCTGTTCCACCACCAAGTTGCACCCCCATTTATTACTGCAAGCAGCCCGATTTAATTACTCCACCCCATAACATGGAATGCCATATTCAGTGTACCTGCTCCTCTTCCAAAAGTATCAAGCCAACAACAGCAATGTTAATATTGCCTCCGATTGTCCCATCCTTGAACAGAGCAGAAACCTAAAAGAAAAGGCAAACATCGTTTGATCAGTTCCTCACTGAGCTCAATTTGGTGGTATCATTGTGCAAGCTCATCTTCACTGGAAGATGGCTCTTTCATTGCCCAAGAACCTTTGAGTGTGCACCTGGGCCATGAAGGCTCATGCCACAGGACCCCTGACTTAGAACAAACGATCTGTGCCGATAAAGAGAAATCTTGCGCCAGCGAGCCAAAGCTGAGCACTGAAGTGCCACGGAATGCAAAGAAGTCTTGTGCAGGATCAGTCCAGTTGCTCATGAAAAATGAGCATTTTGTTTCATCCTGTTGTATGCTGAACAGAATTAACAAAAGCCCATCAAATGATGAAGTGTTGACCAAGATTCCGATTCCGAGAAAGTCCGCACTTCTCCTCTTTACAACTATATTTAAAACCTTGCTGCTTGGGGAGAATCAGAAAAGTTTCAATTTCATTCCCTGGAATGGAATGGATATTGTTTCAGCTGATGAGCTGCTAGTAATCCAGTGAGTCACTTTCTCCAAAATGTAGGCAGTAAGATTCGTCTATCTACATAGATGATGCAGACTGGCATGAATTTTGGAGGGCGCATTTGCTTCTCTGACTGGACTAGTCCTGAAGACATGCTTACATTCTCACTGAAATCAAAAGGACACGTGCTTAACTTTTCCAGAATCATGCTCCCAGGATTAAAAAGCAAAACGCTTCGCAAACTTTCTTTGCTTGAGTGCCACTTGCCTCAAAAGATTCCCTCTCCTACATAATAGGATTGATAGGTGCGTGTTATTTTGGGTTGCAGGACACAAAACAGTAGGTTATGCGAGGACAAGGTTTGTGGCTCATTAAGTTTTACGTCCATCCTGTGTAGGCTTTATTGTTCAGCTCTTGGGGAAACTAAATATTAACTAAAGCAAACCAGCAAGAAGGCTTGAAGAATAAAAACCTTGTGGTAACTGTGGAAGTTTTTGTTAGAAAAGGCAGTATTACATTTTTATACTCCTCCCAACCCAAAGATTATATAAGGAAGGCTGAGCGCAAAAGGATTGAGGCCTTTGACTTGTGGTGCTGGAGGAGACTCCTGCGAGTCCCTTGGACCGCAAGGCGATCAAACCGGTCAGTCCTAGAGGAGATCAACCCTGACTGCTCTTTAGAAGGCCAGATAGTGAAGATGAAACTCAAATACTTTGGCCACCTAATGAGAAGGAAGGACTCCCTGGAGAAGAGTCTAATGCTGGGAACAATAGATGGCAAAAGAAGAAGGGGACGGCAGAGGATGAGGTGGCTGGATGGAGTCACTGAGGTGGTTGGTGTGAGCTTGAGTGGACTCCGGGGGATGGTGGAGGACAGGAGGGCCTGGAGGAATGTTGTCCATGGGGTCGCGATGGGTCGGACTCGACTTCGCGACTAACAACAACAACAACAACAACAACTCCTCCCAACCCAAAGATTATATATGGATCTTTCACCAAAATATCTAAGCGGAACAAAGTTGGCCTTGGACTTCAGAGGTGAACTTTTAAATCAAGCTTCCATTCAAGTTGTTACAACCCAGATTCAGGTTAGATATCAGGAAAGGTTTCCTCACTGTCAGAGTAATACGACAGTGGGACCAGCTGCCTGGAGAGGCGGTGGGCTCTCCCACACTGGAGACCTTCAAGAAGAAGCTGGACAGCCCTCTGAGTGGGATGGTGTGACTTGGTGCCCTGCAACAGCAGGGGGTGGACCTGATGGCCTTCACGGCCCCTTCCAACTCTACTCTTCCATGATTCCAAGTGGTATTTTACTCCCTGGATTCTTGCTGGGTAGAAGGGAAGTTTCCCCATGCTCATGTTGCTCTTCCCATCTTT
The DNA here is from genome assembly GCA_023646645.1 of Varanus salvator macromaculatus. Taxonomy (NCBI): domain Eukaryota; kingdom Metazoa; phylum Chordata; class Lepidosauria; order Squamata; family Varanidae; genus Varanus; species Varanus salvator. The sequence continues at coordinate 18,492,937 of JAIXND010000773.1, forward strand.
CAAGTGTGGGTAAACGGTGTGCCCAAGTACATGTGGAACCCCTGATTAGCTCACACCTTGGAACTGTGAGGCCCCACTGGCTACCCAGGGAGGTGACAAGATTGCAAAGAGGAGGAAGCCCAGAAGGGATTCTTGGCCAATCCACGTGACTTCATTGACGGAGCCAAGCTCAAGGAATCAAGATTCAAGGTTGATGACAGGAAGTACTTGCTGTTGGTTAGGACCCCTGTGTATGGAATGGGCTTCCACGGGAGGTGGTTGAGGCCCCATCGGTGAAGGTGTTCAAGGATAGGCTGGACATGTACATGGTGGGCATGTCATGAGCGGAGCCAGCTGGAGCAGGGGGTCAGACTAGATGGCCTGGGAGGCCCCTTCTGACTCGCTCTGTTTCCATGTTTCTATATTATGATGCTCAAAATATGATAAAGTGTCAGCAGCAAAGTGTTTGATGTCCCAGAGCACTTGGGCTTTTCCTGCATGTTTTTAATTCTCCTTTGGAAATGCATGGGACTTAACTGCCTAACTTTTGCACAACTGGACTACGTTTAAAACAAAAGACAAAAATCTGTGAGTAAGAATTGATAGAACCGAGTCCTGCAGCACCTTGAAGACCAAAACTTTTTGTGGCATATGATTCTGTAATCCAGTGACTACATAGTAAACATTACTATCATTCCACTGTATTTATATCTCACCTTTCTCCTTTTTCCCAGGAGCCCAAGTTGGCTGACCTAGCTTTGCTTTATCCTTACAACAACAACCCTGTGAGGTAGGTTGGGCTGGGAGTGAGTGGCCCAAAGGCACCCAGTGAGCTCCACAGCTGAGCTCTCTTGGGTTTTGGGTCCAAAGCTCTCCCCACTGCACCACAATGGGCTTTCATTCTGCAGCTTTTTCACTTTTAAGCTTTTGAATTTGGGCCTCTCCAATATGTATTTTTTCCATAGGGATGCAGATGGTGCAGCGGTTGAACCACTGAGCCACTGGGCTGTTGATCAGAAGGTTGGCAGTTCAAATCCAGGTGATGGGCTGAGGACTCACTCCGTCCCAGCTCCTGCCTACTTAGCATTTCGAAAGCATGCAAATGCGAGTAGATGAATAGGTACCACTTTGGTGGGAAAGGTAACAGCATCCCATGCACCCTAGTCAAGCTGGGCACATGACCACAGAAGCGCCTTTGGACAACGCTGGCTCTTTGGCTCACAAACGGAGATGAGCACCGGCCCCAGAGTGGGACATGGCTAGCTTATGTGTGGAGGAGCTTTTACCTCCACCTTAATAATTTTTCAGTATTAAGTCTCTGGGCTGCATTGGGGCTGCAAGGGATGCCTTTGGCCAGTTTAGACAGCAGGTGTAGCCACGTTCTTCCTCACTCTCCCTTACTGTGCTGAAGGAAAAGGGGAACTACACTGTGTATGGCATGGAGAGTATTGCTCTTAATAGACGGCCTTGAGGGAAAAGTTTTAGAAGGAAACCCCCAGCAACCCTTCCATTTTCAAATGAGGCTGAGCAAATCAGATGAGCAGATTATGCAACAGCTGAAGTTACCGGATAGTTGTGGTCATTTATAAATAAAAGGATGGAATTTCCATCTATATTATGCTTGGTTAGTTGACTGGCTGTACAGGATGCAATCTTTCCCAATGTTTGCGATACTGAATGGCTTAACACTTGACTTCTGTGTGTTGTGTGTGAGAACAGAACGTAACATTAGACATTCTTGAGCTCACCCCAGGGAGAAACCTTGTGGAAGGGATAGGGAAGGAGTGGCAAGAGCAGATCCATGACCGAACAATTCCCCAGCATCAGCATATAGATTTTGCATCCACGTTCACTTCCCAGGTTGTCTGGGAAGTCCCATCCATACCATATTGAGTATAGTCAGGACGTAAGTAGTGATGTTGTCCTGGCCATGAGATTCCATCATTTTCTTGTCCACCACCACTAAGGTCTCCACATTCAGCTCCTTGTTCTTGTGGGTCTTCAGGAGGGAGCGCTTGTTTCGCAGCAAATACTTATACTCATCGGGTAAGATGTAGGTGTCTCCACCGGGAGGCTGAGGCATATCTACACGGAGTGAGAAAGGAGAGGTCCCATTAAATACCAAGGGTGTGTGTGTGTGTGTGTGTGTGAGAGAGAGAGACCAAGTCAACCAACTATGCACACCACCAAGATTATACAAAGCATCCACGTGAGTAACTCGAATCATAGCTCAATGCTACGTACAACAAAGGCCCCTTAGCATCTCCAAGCTAAGGTGAGGAACCTCTTCCGCTCCAAGGACCAAATCCTCGGGGTGCCCATTCTACTGGTGTGTGGGGCTGAAGGCAAGAGGTCTAGAGCCAAAATACCAGGGGGAAAAACCTACCCAGTGTTTAATGGCTTAAAGCATTTCCTGCCCAAAACTGAATCTTATGAGAGGCACTTTTAGAATGGAGACAAATGTGCAGAAAAGTCAAGACATTGCACATGGGGGAAAGGGGACACGGATATTTAAGGAAGCTCAGACAGCTGGATCTGAACCCTCGGAAGGTGGATCTGGCCTCCTTGTCTGGAGATTCCCACCCCCGGGAATGACGGTACTAATCTGTTAGAGCTGGGGAAGGCCGATTTTGCATCCCGGGATACGGAATGGTACACATGACAAGAACACGGTGAGCAGTTCATCCCCGTTCTATGGAGGTTGGGATGCCCTCTCCAGTGTGTGGCCACCAAACGATTAACACGGTGCTCTTTCCTTGACCCTGTTTCCCACCCACTGTTTTGTGCTTGCATACACAACCTTGCTGGCTATTCCCACGGGACTAGATTTCCCATATGCAGATGTTAATGGAGCAGTTTGGATGGAGCCATGGGAAATCAGAAAATGGTGAGCCTTCAGTTATGCAGACTCCTACACACTTTCAAAAGTTTAGGGGAAAAGCAGGAGAACACAAAGACTACAAGATACATAAAAGGCATTGAATGTTACAATATTAATGATAGCAGAAGAATGGAAACAAGAGGTCTAAACTACCCGGAGTTTAGCACTTTCATATCACATTGTTTTAAGCAAAGCCACACTTAGAACACCAACTGAACTTAACAACATGATCCGACTTAAGTGCCGCATTTTTAAGTCCATTTGATTTAAGTGGCTTTAGAGACAGGTGGGACTTCTGAATGCTTAACCCTGGTGGAGTTGTACGAAAGATGTTTAGGAAAGGATTAACTAATGCAAAGAAGTGGATATATACAAACACTGGTTTCTTTAAAGGCCACAACAAAGGTGCAGGAGGAGGGTGAGGACAAAGGATGAAACAGGTTGTGAAGCGTATCTCTGAATGACCATTCATACAATGATGGGCCACGCAGCTTTTGCAGAATTACCTAGGAACAAAGAACTTAGGAACAGGGAAAAGTGAAGTCTCGATTGCATGAACAACGCCACCTGGTTTGGGCTATAGGAGCTAGCCGGGTTTTATTTGCAACTGATATGAAATTTCAGGCCCTAGTCCTAACTTCAAGTCCTAGTTCTTACTAGTAAAGACGTTCATTTGCTGGAGAAGCGGCACTGAACTGCAAAAGAACAATCTGAAGAGCACATGGCCTCGTTTACGGAAAGGAGAAGGGGAACTCTGTCCTTACATACATTTCTTGCGCCTGCCACAAAAGTGCTGCTTTTTCGGCTGCTCGGAACGGCGATGTTGCTGAGCTCCTTGAAAAATGTTGCGGTGTGCATTCGCCTCCCTTCGCCTCTCATCAGTCGCAGTTACCTCGTTACTGATCTCCATCTGAGGCTCAGTAGATCGCTTATAAAGTACGTGAGAGTGATGGCCGTGAGGAGCAGAGAAGTTATGTTTAAGTGCAATATTTGGGATCAGTGGTTTCAGCAAGTAATCCGTTTCCTCTGTCCTTATCAAGCCAGACTAGGAAAAGCGACACAAAACAAAGCAAGACAGCATTAAAAATGAGAACGCCTTCCAGAAGACTGCTTATTTTAGCTCTCCTCCCATGCTGAGCTTCCAAGCACACCTTAATCTATGCAGCAGTTTTAGAAAAGACAGGTGCCACTAAGACATGGCCCCGCAAGCCCGAAACTAGATTAGTGGATTCTTTCCACTAATCTCTGTCCCCCGTTGAAGAAATTTCCCAGTGCATCGTCAGTTTCAACCAAAGTGCTTCTTTGAAATGGAACTTGGGCCACAAAGTACAAGAGGTTCCAATCACTGTCATATGGTGCCTCTGATGGAAACCAGGATCAAACTATCCAGACATTGCGCTCAAGCCTGGGGCCATCCTCCAAGTGCCAGCTCCAAGGGAGGTGTAGGGAGTGGCCACAAGGGGGAGGGCTCTCCTGGTGGTGGCACCCATCTCTGGAATAAGCTCCCCACTGCACCTTGGGTGGTGCTGAGTCTGTCACCTTCCCTGTGCCAGGTTAAGGCAGGCCTGTTTTCTGAGGCCTTCAAAGGCTTCCTTGGCCACCAAAGGGCTTGACATCGATCGCCCTCTTCCCCCACGTTTTTCCTCTCTTTTTGCCATTCCTCGTTATTGCCTGTTCTCATTATCTCTTTTTTGCTGTTTCAGATTTTGAAAGAGATGGATGCATATAATCGATGGGGGTTTCTGGGACCCTGTTCAGCAGCTGCTCACGCAAGAGGCACAGGGCTTGCAGCCTGTGTGCCCCATTTCTAATGTCCATCTCCTCGCCCACTCGGTCCCTGGCCTTCCTGGCTAGAAGGAAAGGTATGAGCAGCGCTTCCCATCTTGTGTCCCCGAATGCAAAGAGAAACGGCTGCGCAACCAGGAAGCTTGCTATGCGCTCCTTCCTGGATTCAAGCAAACCTGCCCAAACATCCCCCATCCATATGGGAAGGTCAAGGTCTAGGTTGGCACCAAGTGTGGAGAAATTGGGGGCAGCCCCCTGGCCCCCTCCGGCACTGATGCACCCCACTTTAGGCACAACATCCAAACAGGGCAGGCGCCAACCAGAATTTAAAACCAGCACGTGAACTGGATTTGCACAGGAGCTCCTTGGCGCAGCTGCAGTGGAACGCGCTCTCCTCACCACGGACGCGCTGGCGCTTCCTTCTGGCCTGAATGCACCTTGCTGGCCTCTGCCTTGGCACGCTTCCGGATTCATGCCTTTGCTTGTCGGAAATGACTGCTCAGAAATGCCTCTTGGCTTTCAGGCACCCACTCATACCAGGGCGCTGTTGCCATCTTCATCTCTGCTCTCTTGTGCATTTTGCAGAGGCTGCTTTCCTCTCAGTGCCTCTCGGCTTCCCTTTCTTAAGCCTCAAAGATCCCTTACCACAATACGACATGGTCACGGAACGTTTTTAAGCGGGAACCTCTCGACAAATGTGCGCGCGCACGCACACACACACAACAATGGACACCAGCAAGCACTCGCTGCTTTTGCTGGGCCCACTGCCAAATGTACAGATGTCCCCTCCCCATCTTGCCACTTGCAAAGGGGGCTATGGCAGTGCATTCCAGCTGAGCAGCCTCCTGCCATCACCAGCTCATCGCTGCTCGCTCCAGCCCCTGCCTGGCAACCATGCTTAGCAGTGGTTTTGCCCCGTTGGGTGTGAGGCTGCTTGAGTGGCATCGCCAGGACAGAGCGATGCCAGCTGCACGTTGCTCTGGACCTGGGTGGTCAGCAAAGAAGGCCTCATGGGAGGGGAAAGGAAGGGCTATCGCATCTGCACTGGGCATTCCTTAGTGCAAGAGGGGATGCAATGCGGTTGCACCCGGCAGAAGAAGATGGAAGAATTTGCTCCAGAGAAGCCACAAGGATGTTCCTGTGTCAGGATCTGGATTTGCAAACTGCAATGCCACAGAGTGGTTGTGATTTTACTGTATTAAAAGTTTGGATTTTGCATATAAAAAGTTTGGATTTTGCATATTAAAAGTTTGGATTTTGCATATTAAATGTTTGGATTTTGCATATTAAAGTTTGCATTT
>JAIXND010000773.1:18498892-18510681 GCA_023646645.1 Varanus salvator macromaculatus
TAAATGTTTGGATTTTGCATATTAAAGTTTGCATTTTGCATATTAAAAGTTTGGATTTTGCTTATTAAAAGTTTGGATTTTGCAAATTAAAGTTTGCATTCTGCATATTAAAAGTTGGCATTTGCATATTAACAGTTAAAGATGACGTGCAAACAGTCGATTAAGAAGAGATACCCTTCTGCTCCTAGACACGGGGCTGTGGAAGGAAGAATTTTGAAATGTGAATGGTGCATATTAGCTTGTTATCTTAGCGCACCGCTGGAGAGGGAAGGCAGCCCTGGCAGAACCGAATTAGACGCAGTCATCCTCTGCAAAGCAGCATTTGATTGAGCTGAGAGTCTGGGCATGAAATTTAAATGCCACACCGCCACTCTGGATTCTAACGCTTCCCTCCCCAGTGGCCAAGCCAAATCATTCAGACACAAGCCTTCGTCTCTGCTTTCCAGCTCGTTATTCCCTCTAGCTGTGGACGACTCATTTCTAATATGCTTGTTTCTTGCACCCAGAGCCCCTCTGCTCATCAGATTCTGTACCAAGAAAGAGGACAGCGAAAACCAGAGAAAGAAGGGACATCCGACAGCCCCTTGGAAGAAGGGACCTCGGGACAGGCTGGCACAGAGGGTGACCGACCAAACGCAGGCCATTCCACCCGCCACGTATTTCGGTGCTCCAGCGCCATTTTCGGTTCCAGGTGCACATTTCTGAGCCCCTGGTGTGGCATACTTGGCTTGGTGTCCCGCAATCTGCACGGGCTTGCAATAAGAGCGTGAAACACAAGCAAGGTGGCTGTGGAGCAGGGAAAGTTAAGAGCATGTGATATGCACCTGAAATTAAAACAAGGGTGGACCATGAGTGAAGTGATCCCGCCGCCTGCTGTCAGAATGCTCTTGTTGTTGTTGTTGTTAGTCGCGAAGTCGTGTCCGACCCATCGCGACCCCATGGACAACATTCCTGCAGGCCTTCCTGTCCTCCACCATCTCCCGGAGTCCACTCAAGCTCACACCAACCGCCTCAGTGACTCCATCCTGCCACCTCATCCTCTGCCATCCCCTTCTTCTTTTGCCTTTAACTCTTAGCAAAGCTGATCCTGTTCCCCTTGTCATTCGGTTGGTTTTGCTCCCCTGCCGCTTATTCCTGGCATCTGTTCTTATTAGGATCTACTAGACATTACAGGGTGAGGAGACCACATATGCACTCATTCGGGAGGCAGCCTCATGCTTCCTTTAAAGCATTTCCTCTGAATTGGAAATGTGGAAACAGACCAAGTCAGAAGGGGCCTCCCGGGCCATCTAGTCTGACCCCTGGCTCCAGCCAGCTCAGCTTATGACATTTCCACCATGTGCATGTCCAGCCTATCCTTGAACACCCTCACCAATGGGGCCTCAACGACCTCCCGTGGAAGCCCATTCCACGCCCTCGGGGTCCTGACTGTCAGGAAGTGCTTCCTGGCATCCAAATGGAACCTTGGCTCCCTGAGCTTTGCTCCATTGGAGCGCGTCCTGCCTTCCTCTGCAGGGGAGAACAGGTCTCTACCCACCTCTGTGTGACATCCCCTCACATACTCGTACCTCTATGTCGCAAACATATCCTCTCTGAGTCTCCTCTTCTCCAGGCTAAAGAGACCCAGTTCCCTCAGTCTTGCCTCACACCCCATCCCCTGCAAACCGGCCACCAACCTTGTGGCCTTACGCTGCACTGACTCTAACCTGGCTACATCCTTCCTGTAATGAGGGGTGCAGAACTGAGCACAATACTCCAGTTGTGGGCGCACCAGAGTCGCATACAGTGGCAGTAACACCTCTCTTGATCTAGAAGCCACGCTTCTGGTTATGCAACCAAGGGTGGCATTCGCCCTTTTGACCACTGCATCACACTGCTGGCTCATGTTCAGCCTGCAGTCAACCAGCACCCCGAGGTCCCTTTCACAAGTGCTGTTCTCCACCCACTTGTCCCCTAACCTGTATTAAAACCACTTCCTCATGTTATGAGGTATCAGACTATCTAATATTCAACACTAGGGAAATTGGAACAACTTGGGGATTCTAAAATGGATTTTGTCACGTCACTGGAATCTGCATGAAAAGAAACTGTTCTAATTTGGCAAAGCAAGAGACTGGATGAGATAATAGGTCTATTCCACTGCTAACTGGGATGATTTTATATTTCCTGATGGAAGTCCAAGTGCTTATTTGTCCTCCGGGTCAAGATGCAGTAGCTCTTGGGTCTCCGGGTTCTGCCTCCTGCTTGTTATTGGGTTGCCATATCAACTTACAAAACACAACACAGAGGATTGCAGAATGGCTTGTTACGTGCATCTTAACTCGCTCTGCAGGCAGTGGTGAAGAGGCAAACAATGAGGGCAACCCCAAAGAGCATCCAGGCAAACTGACTTTGCTGCCAACATTCACCCGAGTGGCACGAGAAGGGTATGAAAGAGCCGGTGTGGTGGAGACAGTGTTGGACTGGGGCTGGCAAGATTTGGGTCTTGGTCCCTGCTCAGTCAGCGAGCCCACTGGGTGGCTTTGGGCCAGGCACGTGCTCTCAGCGTAACCTACCTCGCAGGGCCGTTGTTGTGAGGATAAAATGGAGCTAGGCCAGCCACCTTGGGTTCATCACAGCAGAAAACGGCACAGTATAAATGCAATGGAATAATAGTGTAATGCAAGCAAGGTCACATTCCCAGGAGACAGGTGGGTAGATGCAGAAAGTGTTGGAGGAATTGCATGCTATTGGCTCCCTCTAATATACATTAAAAAGTGGCGGGCGGGGGGGGAATACAGAAATCACTTGGAGATTTTTTTCTGAGTAGCCCAGGGCTTCACTAAGTTCTTAGGTCAGTTGAAACCCGACTATCTCCAAATAATAACAATACATAAGGTTTAGGAAGTGACAAAAGGAACCTTTGGGTGGGGAGCGGCCTTTAAGTCAGACCAAAGATGATCACATCATCTCTGGTGCTCTAATTGATAAACACAAGTTATTCCACAGGAAAGAGATTTGCAGTTCAGTGAAATCATCTCTCCACAGAAAATTAAAGGCAGCTTCCCTGAACTTGCAGGCTTCACTACATAACTGCATTGCATTTATTCAGTACCCTTGGCCTCTAGTATAAAGATGATACTCGCATTATGTGGCAGTGAAATATATATTTGCTGCAAGTACATGCAGGTAATTTGGCTTTCTAGTCTACCTGTTTGGTGCAGATTAGAGAAATACCCTTGAATTCTTCTGTACCCATGGGAGAGGTAGGACAAATGCCTCTTTCATGGGGTGAAGGATTTCAGTGAAAATGTGTTTCTTTTTTATTAGATTCATAAAAAAGCCTTTAAAAGCCTTTAAAGTGGCTTACATCATTCTCATCCTGCTCTCAATCTTAACCCCACAACAATAGCCTTGTGAGGTAGGCTGGCTGAGAGTCTGTGCTCAGCCCATCCAGTTGGCTCCATGGCTGAGCGGGGCCTAGAACCCACATCACTGGAGCCCCAGTCCTAACCACTCCACCACACTGGCTCTTCAATGCACTTAAACTGCGAAAGACAGAGCAGATTGGCACCTGTAGCTCTTTTGTACGAGTGAGGGCCCAGCTCATCCATTTCTTCTCCCAGCAATGAAGACGAATGTGTGAAACGGCTCTTGTGTGTGCACACACAAATGGAGGGGAGTAGATGTGTGGGTGGGTGGAACAACAGGTTTAAAAGTGATGCAAGCTGGGATGGAAATCAGATGACTCCTTTCATCACAATGGACCCAGGGGCCCTGGAATAACCGGACTGCCCCAGACGGAACAAAGGAAGCTTTTCTGCATGCAGCACCTGGAATACCTTCCAAAACTCAATGACATGAGACATGGGGAGAGGGATGGGGTTAACAAATTAGGCAACTTCTTAGATGGGCTAAAAGAATCGGACAAATTTATGGGGTGCTAAGCATATCTGTTAGATTAATATTCCGTTAGAAGTACCATTTGGAATACTAGTAGCTATGAAGGAAACAGCTCTCAGCTTCAGGTAGTACTTCTGGACTTCACGGGATTTCTGGTGGAGGAAGATGTTTGGCCAGATAGACATGGGGCAAGCAGTGTGTGGGCCTCCAGATGTTTGGCCTGGACTCCAGATGTTTGGGCCTGGACTCCAGATGTTTGGGCCTGGACTCTAGATGTTTGGGCCTACAACTCCCACCAACCTCAGCCAGCAGTCACTGCTTCTGCGAGATGCAAGACACAAGTTGCCCACCCATGGCATGGACGATACGCTGGATCAGGTGAGACATTTAAATTCTTGAGAATAGGAGATACGTATTCTCACACATATACATGCACGCCAAGTATATTATAAAAGCACCTCTCTATGTACTTATACAATTCATTTGCTGGATCCAGATTTCATTTTCATATGAGAAACATTTTTCATGCCACTCTCAAACAAACCCCAGTGATGCTTCCTTCCCTTGAAATCCCAACAGCGCTGCCTCCTAAGAGGGATCCTCTCCCTCCCAGCAGAATTCCACTCAAGCAATGGCCAACACATTGTGGATTATCTTTCTCTGATTGTAGCACTCCTCACAGCTCTACTTACCAGCCCTCCACACGTTGAAAGTGCTACGGATGAGTTTTTGTGCAATCGCAGGACACCTTGGTAAAAGCAAAAGTCTTCTGCAGGGTACGTGTGCACGGACTTGGTTTGCCCCTTGCCCAGTGTTTGTATTGTAAATCCAGGGGCCACCAAGAAATCAGAAGTCTTTAGGTCAAGCTGGAAGTCATGGCCAAATCCACGGAAACGGAGGTACAATGCATCGGTGGCCCCCTCTGCCGTGGACCTCTTCAGCCTCTCGTGGTGTGCGACCGCATGACTGATGTAATCCCCCTTTTGGTCTACTTCGTAGGCTGTCACAATGTCATACTCTGTAAAGGAGCCAAGACACAGAATCAGAATGCAGAACAGCACAGGTGTCTCTGCAGGTGCAAACACGCGGCTGAACATGCATGCAGACGTGTGTTACAACTGCTTCTCCATGGAACTGAAGCTTCTCCACATTGTTTTTAAATTGCGAAATGGCAGCTTAGGCCAATCGCATGGAGAACAGCAACATGCATGATGAGCTATGCATCGTTTCACACAATTCTCATATGATCTTTCTTGCTAAAGGGCCGTAGTTCAGGGGCCCAAGACACAGTCTGCTCTGGGTCTGCCTGGAGAAACTTTGGAGAGCTGCATCCAAAGGTGCATAATGGCAGCTTTTTTTATGGGGGTGGCTTCAGACTGAGCAGAAGACTTGAGCTGCTTTCCTCTCCTGAGGTTTCCCTGCTTGCAGTCAGTCTCCTCAAACTGCTTCTCCATCCAGAGAGAAAAGCTCCAGGGCACCTGTATTTTTCCCTTCTGGCAGAGAGAAAACAGTTGGCGTGACCTGCGGCAGGTGTGGAAGGGGTGAGACAGCCCTTCCTCCGGCCCATCCTCTGCTCAAGCCACTCTCGGCCATGCCAGGTTCAAAGGGGCTGGGGAAACCACGGGATCCAGCTTCCCCCAAGTTGGTCGCCTTGCACCAGCGCATCCTCCAACAGGCATGCAAAGGGCTAATTAGATGGACCTTCTGCTTAGTACTGCAGGGTAGGGCTTGTACTACCTGTAGCTTAATTGACTACCTGTCACAAGATCTCTCACTTTTAAAGATGGTTTTGTTTTTAAGAATTAGGCTGGGGAAAACATGGAAAAATCAAACGTGTGAACCAGGGTATAATGCACACCATTTCAAACTGTTAGCACATGTCATTTTTAACAGGTTACTTTTACTTTATTCGTTCCTACATTTCCTTTTACTCTGAGAAAGATTCCGGTGTAAGGCACACACAGACCTTTTAACGGCTGTGAATGGTGCATTAATTTTAAATTACAGCCTTTCTTAGAAAATCTACTGAAGCAATGATGAGATTAGGATCAAGGTGCAACCCTGAGGTATCTTGCTGTGCAAAGTGGCAGTTGTGTGCACCATGGACAACAGGTATCAGGTACACGTATTTTGCACCGGGATATTTGTGTCCAGATAAAGCAGCATTGTCAGACACAGCCAGAAGTCATGGCCCCGTATGGTAGCTTATCCAAGCCAGAGTGAGAAGAAAGAATTAAGACTAAAAGATTAGATCGGGTTTTAATTGTATTGTATTGTATTATATTTATTTATTTCTGTGAGCCGTCCCGAGGCTGCATAGCAAGGGGACGGCATACAAAAGCTTTAAATAAATAAATAAATGCCCAGTGGTTGGGCTGATGCCTGGACTCTTCCTCGAGTGAGCTCTGCTGCCCTGTTCTTTTGGCGAGGCGTGTCCCCGTCCTGCACATCACTTTCTGCAAGCATTCCACACCTTTGCAGGCTCCTACTCCCACGTAAACCCCTGCCTTCCCTCTTGGCCTCCCGCCAGGCTGAAGGACAGATGACAGGCAGGACTGGCAACAAGGCAATGGCAGAAACATCATTCTAGTCCTGACTTTTTAGCAGCCCCTCGGAAAGCAAAGCCTCAGCTGAATTTGGCAACTCAGGGCCAACATCAAAAGATGACCCGGCTGTAAGACACAATGTTTCACTTTGTTTCTCTTGTGCAAGTTCTACAGAAAACCCAAAGCAGCCTTAAAAGTCCCCTTATCACCCCCACTAGGGTCAGGAGTCCTGGTCAGGAGTCCTGTGTCTACTGCCACTGAGAAGAAAAGGCACAGCTGCTAGAAATGGATTTAAAAAAATGTTTGTTTTGGTCCTTGGTCCCAGCAGAAGTATTAGAAGAAGACAAGAAGGGTGGTCATGGGTGGTGATGTCCTACTGGGGAAAGAGGAGTGGCTAGGGCCTGTTGGCTGGAGAAGTTGCCTTCTTGTGGATGGACCAGAGATGGGGAATATTGGCTGTGGTGCAATTACACGTTCCCTGAGAACAAACAAAGCTGCCAGCATCAGCTATGGACCTATTGTGCTGGCCTGTGAAAATCTAGGAAGGGAGCTTATAACTCTGGAGGATTAGGTGGGCTCCTCACCCACCCTTCTAATCCATGGAAGACTTAAAAATTTATGTATTCATTTAAAACTTTTTTAGCCTGTCCTATTACCAAGTCCTGGGATGGTTTAACAATACAAAATGTAAAAAATAAAACTCAGCAACTAGCAATAAAACCCCCGTTATAACAGTTAGGTCTTAAAGCATCGAGAAAATTAAAAGGTTTTGGACTGGTGCCAAAAAGAATAAAGTGACAGCAGCAGGTGAACCTTTCTGGGGAGCGAATTTCACAATTGGGGCACCACCACAGACAAGACCCTTCTCTGGGTAGTGACCCTCCTAATCTCCTTCAGGGAGGGCTCCCAAAGAAGGACATCTGCCCCAGTTCTTAAAGGGTGGTCAGGCACATATGGAAGGAGATGCTCCTTCAGGTAACCAGGAAGATAACTAGAAAGAGAAAGATTGTGGCAAATGAACAACCGCCTAAGGAAATGGTACCATCAGCACAACTCTGGATGCTGAGACCATGATTCACCTGTGAAGGATGGTGGGCTGTTGGCAGGAGATGGGCTTCTTCTTGCAAAGACTAGGAAGAACATGTTTGCTCAAAGAACTGTGAGTTTAATCAGGTGGGCTTTAAATTGAGCCATCCTCTGTGGAGGAGAGATTGCGCTCGTTCTATTGTGCTCCTGTATTCTCTTCCCTGCAGGTCCTTTTCACAAGAATTTTGTCCTGCAGAACCTCTCTGGTGTTTTCCTGTCATTTTAGTGGGCTTTTCATTTCAGAGCGTTCTGAAATCGCATTTCAGAGCGATTGGAGTCTGGTATTATATTTTAAACTGCAAAATACTGCAGCAAAATCCCCAGGGGAAGTTGCAAATCTGCTCCATTGCAGCCGTACCACAGCGCCACCTTGAGGTTGGTGACAGAAAATCCAAGAAACAGGACTGGGTGGGAAAACTCCAAGGTGAAGGGCATGAGCAGGGAATTCCCATGAGTGGAGGAAGAGGCAAGTCTGGAATTGCAGAGAGCAGAAGGACTAAAGTACAGGATGACGCGAGGTTGATGGGGGATGACAGAAGAACAGCACCATCCACCAGCTAAGTTCAGAATAAAAGGGGGAGAGGTAGAGGTAGAGCCTCTAAAAATAGAGGTAGAGCAGCTGAGGAAAGAGAAGGCGGAAAGGCTCAGATCCTATTTTGGCTCAGTCTTCCTCCCAAAGAGCATCTGTGCCCCATCTGGCCAGTGTGGTGTAGTGGTTAAGACTGTGGGACTGGGACTCAGGAGGTCCGGGTTCTGGTCCTTGCTCAGTCCTGGAGCTCACTGGGTGAGTCACAGACTCTCAGCCCAACCTACCTCACAGGGTTGTTGCTGTGAGGATTAGATGGGGAGGAAGATAAGACTGACAAAAGGAGAATTACAGAAGCTGTCTTGAGTTCCTTGAAAGGAAAAAAACCTGGGATATAAATATAAATAAAATGGATATGTGACCAGTAGCTAGAAGGCTTGGAATGCAGCTTGAGGCTGCCAGGGAATATCTAAGCACCTTAAATGAGTTCAAAGACCCATGTCAAGCAAATTGTATCTTAGCGTGCTAAAGAAGCTGATGGATGTGCTCTTGGAATGTCTGTCTAATATCCTGATGAGTCTTTGGAGAACAGGTGAAGTTCTGGATGGCTGGAAGAGGGCAGATGTTGTTCCTATTTTCGGAAAGGAAGACTGGAGAATTCTAGACTGGTCTGACACCAGTTAGCTGGGAAAGTTCTAAAGCAGGTTATAAAGTGTTTGATTTGTGGGCATTTTGACACAGACATGGCGATCATTGGAAGCCTGCATGGATGTGCCAAGAACAAGCCCTGCCAGACAAATTCTGATTTCATGTTCCAGTTGAGCAACGACTGAGTGCCCATCAATGATTTCTCATCAAAGTGGAGGCAGGCATCAAGGAGGGCTTAAGCCCTGCGCTCTTCAACATTTTTATGAATCACTTGTGGGAAGAAGTGTGGGAAAAGCTAATCACATCTGCAAATAACACAAGATTGAGCAAGATAGTTAATAGCATAGAAGACAAGAACCGGATTCAGTATGATCAATCAGCAAACCAGGCAGAAAGGAACAGGTGAAATTTAAAAATTCTAGTGGAAAATTCTTCATTTAGGAAAGGGAAGTCAAATGCAAAGGGATAAGACTCAGGGGACCTGGCTTGGCAATAGGACATGTGAAAAGGATCTTCAAGCTGGACTTGATCACAAGCTGAATATGAGTCACTGCTGTCATGTGGTTGCAAAAATGGCAAATGCAATTTTAGGGTGCCTCAAAGGAAGCATGGGTTCAAGCCCATGGACAGGAAGAGCTCCATTCTACTCTGCATTGCTGTTCCCTTCTGCACACCACATTTTCAGAAGGATTCAGATAAACGAGAATACATTCAGAGAAGGCAACAAGCTGGTCACGAGACTAGAAGCTCCGCCCTGTGAGGAAAGATGGAAGGACCTGGGCCTGCTTAGCCTGGAAAGGAGGAGAAACAGCAGCGAGTCCTAGTGGGCAAAGGCTGCTCAAGGGCCTCCCAATCAACATCCAGAAAACAAGTAACAGGAAAGTTCCCACGTTAATTTCCCACGTTTATGCAGACCTCTGGGAAGGAAGGTTTACACTTAGCACCCCCTAGTGTTCTCCTGAATCTCCACTCCCATGTCTTCCATTCAGACAACCTTGCAAATGCATCCCCCAAGGGTGCTTTTTACTCCTAAGAGTGGGCTGACAAAAGACGAATAGAACCCTCCTGATCTTGTGGATGCCAGCTCCCATCAGCCCCAGCTCCCATGGCCAATGGTCCAGAAAGTGGGGAATGGAGCCCAAAGCTTCCAGAGAGCACCAGGTTCAGAAGGCTGGGCTGGCACAGCATTTTTCTGGTGAGAAATCTGCGTAGCACAGAGGAGCAGCTGCATCTTCCATCCTTCCCATGGCATCCCACTCGCTTTATTCCCAGGTTGGGCCGAAAGCGAAGGATTGTCTTCTGTTCCTCTTCTCCATCCTCCTTCTTCTGCCTGGCTCACTCACCTGGCTGAGACTCCTAGTCACCTGTGGCGATCGATCTGAAACAAGGATGCTCCCCTGTTCTCCTTTTAAGACACAATGACTGAGCGGCATCGTTCTGGGAGGACACGGTGCTTCGGAATGTTTGATGCGCCTTACAAAAAGCCCGCCTTCCTCTTCTCCTGATTATGGGCAAAGGTGTGGAAGACAGAGACAAAAACGACGCCTCCGCTTGGACGCCCACTTCTGCAGGGCAGAGACAGTGCAATGCACAGCAAGGCACGCGTTGGCTCAGATCTGAGCTTGGTTCCCACTGCTACGTAGGGAGATCTCACCGAGGATGGCAGTTACTCATTAGCTTGAATGTGTCTGAGTGTTATTTCCTCATCCATTACGTTATTATTGCTAGGGCTTATGTTACAGAGGAACAGCCCCAGATTGGACGAATGCCAGTAGCAAATACATCAGTTTAATTTAAGAAAGTCACACTCAGATAGTTTCTATATTATGTCTCTCTGTGCAGGAATCCCTTCAGACGGATCATAACCAACACATCAACTGTGATACACATTGCACAATTCATACTAAGCAGATAAATTCTGCAGAGACCCCAGAGATAAATTCAAGAATTTGACCTTTTAATGAATAAAAACTGAACATGGTATTTAGGGAAACTGGCAAGTTTTTTGCAGCCCAATCCTAAGCATAAGTATTTGGATCGAGTGGACTGCATTTCCTAGCACAGTGGCTTATAATGGAGATTCAGAAGGAGGACCCCTCATGCACAGAAATTTTGATCGCGTTATTTGAATTCCCACACTATTGATGATGCTGAAATGACAACAAGCCCCATCACACTCTGAGGAGCTAAATTTCAAGCATTGGGTGGCAGGCTGAAACACAAGCAACACTTCAAATAAAACACAGAATCAAGCAACAAGAATACTGAGAAGCGAAGTGTTCTGAGTTTGCATGCATGTCGGATCAGCATGCAAATATGAGCAAGTCAACTTTTGGAAGTCCCTTAGATCCCACTTGGCTCTGCATTGGCCACATGAAATCCCATTAATAGGGCAGAGCATCAACTGCTATCCAGAACTTCCATATAACAGATCACATTGTGACTGCAGTCTATGCACATACCCCTTCCCTAGAAGGGAGATATCTCAGCACATACATAGCCCACACCTTATAGGAAATAGCTGGCAGTCATATGGAATGAAAGATGAGGCCAAACGGCCGTTTCCATTAGGCATCCCTCACCTTGCGTGTTACTAGTCCTGTTTTTTCACTGCCTGCATCAGGGCGAACGCAACTGAGAAGCAGGGGAAAGGAGCGGACTTACCGCTGTTGTCCGTGAAGTCCAGCAGCTCGGAGTGCAAAGTGGGAAGCGGGCTCGCCACCGCTGCTTGACCTGTGCACGCTGCAGGGGCACCCTAAGGGGGGAGGGGGGGAGGAATAGATGCCAGGATTTAAAACAATGCAACGCGAAACACGCGCGGTGGCTCCCGCTTGGGGAGCAGAAGTTGCGCTCATTGCGCCTTTGCAAAGAATGCCCTTAATCAAGGGGAAGGAAGGGGCTCCAACAGATTCCAGCGCGACGCAGGCGCTGCGGGAGCGCGTACCTGGAGCTGCACCGCCAAGGCGAGGCACAGCCAAAGCCGCAGCCGGCCGTGCGGATGCATCCTCCGCGCGCGAAGACCCCCCGGCGAGGGGACCGGCTCCGGGCTCGGGCAGGGAAGAGGCACCCGCTGGCGGGGCGGCGCGGACCCGCATGCCCGG